>JARQOD010000591.1:0-118060 GCA_033576555.1 Oophaga sylvatica | reverse complement strand
GGTCCCAGACTTCTTTCATTTAAGGATTATGGAGGTCACTGTGGTCTTAGGAACATTGAGTACTGCACAAATTCTTTTGCAACACTGGCCAGATCTGTACCTTGCCACAATTCTGTCTCTGAGCTCCTTGGCCAGTTCCTTTGACTTCATGATTCTCATTTGGTCTGACATGCACTGTGAACTGTGAGATCTTATCATAGACCGGTGTGTGCCTTTACAAATCAAGTCCTATCAGTTTAAATAGTGGAAAGTATATTGTGGCACAGCTGTGTTGGTGCTCAAATAGGTTCCCAAACCAATAGAGTAGCTAATAAAATTTGGCTCTCAACTCATAAGTACATGGCAAAATAAATTTGTTGCAGTAAAAATGTATAAATGTTTCGGTCATCAGTAAACCTTCATCAGTATACTGCGTCACATAATGTTCAGAAAAAAAAAATCACAATTTGAAATACAATAAGAAAAGAAACTATAAATGGTATAACATAGCTCTTAAACAGTCAAGTGCACTGTGAGTATAAGGAAGATAGGTAAAAAAGGAAAGGGAAAGGAAAGAACAAAGGGACTGCTATGGCCTTAAATGTGGCCTCGCCTTATGCAAATAGCTACATGTCCACATTCGAGGAGGAAATAGTATATCCATACCTTTTTTTCCAAGCTCATTGCATAATTTGGAAAAGATACATTGATGATGTGTTTTGTATCTGGACAGGCACAATTCAGATGCTCAATTTATTTTTCAACAATCTCAATACAGCATGGCCTGGCCTCACTTTTACAATTACTAAAAGTACACAACAGGTTAGCTTTCTCAACACCCTGATCATCAAAGATCAATCAGGTATTTTAAGCACTGACTTATATACTAAACCCACTGATATACACCATGTTCCAAATTATTATGCAAATTATGTTTTTCTCTGATTTTCCTAAGTGGTCGGTGCAAATGACAGTCAGTCTAATCAAAGTCATCATCCGTTAGAATATGCATTAAATTTTATTGAAGAAACCTCCCAATGATAACAGTATAATCTCCAAAATGAATAGAAACTTAAAATGCACTGTTCCAAATTATTAGGCCCAGTAGACTTTATAAACATTAATATGTTTTAAAGAACTGAAATGCTCATTTGTGGAATTTGCAGCATTAGGAGGTCACATTCACTGAACAAAAAAGCTATTTAACTCCAAAACATCCTAACAGGCCAAGTTACATTTTAACATAGGAACCGTTCTTTGATATCACCTTCACAATTCTTGCATCCATTGAACTTGGGAGTTTTTGGAGAGTTTGTGCTTGTATTTCTTTGCATGAAGTCAGAATAGCCTCCCAGAGCTGCTGTTTTGATGTGAACTGCCTCCCACCCTCATAGATCTTTTGCTTGATGATACTCCAAAGGTTCTCTATAGGGTTGAGGTCAGGGGAAGATGGTGGCCACACCGTGAGTTTATCTCCTTTTATGCCCATAGCAGCCAATGACTCAGAGGTATTCTTTGCAGTATGAGATGGTGCATTGTCATGCATGAAGATGATTTTGTTCCTGAAGGCACATTTCTGCTTTTTATACCATGGAAGAAAGTTGTCGATCAGAAACTTCATATACTTTGCAGAGGTCATTTTCACACCTTCAGGAACCTTAAAGGGCCCTACCAGCTGTTTCCCTATGATTCCGGCCCAAAACATGACTCCTCCACCTCCTTGCTGATGTCGCAGCCTTGTTGGGACATGGTGGCCATCCACCAACCATCCACTACTCCATCCATCTGGACCATCCAGGGTTGCTCGACACTCATCAGTAAACAAGACTGAAAATTAGTCTTCATGTATGTCTGGGCCCACTGCAACCGTTTCTGCTTGTGAGCACTGTTTAGGGGTGGCCGAATAGAATAGTAGGTTTATGTACCACAGCAAGCCTTTAAAGGATCCTACACCTTGAGGTTCGAGGGACTCTAGAGGCACCAGCAGCTTCAAATATCTGTTTGCTGGTTTGTAATGGCTTTTTAGCAGCTGCTCTCTTATCCAATGAACTTGCCTGGCAGAAACCTTCCTCATTCTGCCTATATCAGCACGTACACATCTGTGCTCAGAATCAGCCACAAATCTCTTAACAGTACAATGATCACGCTTAAGTTTTCTGGAAAAATCTAATGTTTTCATCCCTTGACCAAGGCATTTGCACTATTTGATGCTTTTCAGCAGCAGAGAAGCAGAGAGATCCTTTTTCTTTCCCATGTTACTTGAAAACTCTGGCCTGCTTAATAGTGTGGAACATCCAGTTTTCCTTTTATTGGGCTCACATGGCAAACTAATTATCACAGGTATCCGAGATTGATTTCAGTGATCCAAAGAACCCTGAGACACAATACCATCAATGGGTTTCATTTACAAAAAAAAAACAAAAAACGCTATGACACTTAAAACCAATTTGCATAATAATTTGGAACATGATGTAATTAGCCTCCTCCATATTCAGCGTCTTCATCCCTTATCAATCAAAAAGTCCATTCCACGGTCCCAATTTAAGAAAATACAAAGGATCGTTTCTGATCCCTCTCGTAGTAGTATGAGGACTGATGAAATGTATAACAAATTAAGGGAACGGGGATACCCCCAATTTACTATCAGATGCCACCAACCCTCTTGAGCTATCCCGTCAAGAAGTTGGCAGAAGAGTTCCATTCGTAGATACATATGATCCTTATGTACATATTCTACATCAAACTATCAGAAGACATTGGAACCTTCTACAGGCAGCACATCCCGACATTCCTCAATTTAAACAGCAATTTTTACTCTGCTGTAAACATCCCCCAATATCCGTGACTCTTTGGTGAAAGCAGATATCGAATCTAAAGGTCGAACTACCACACAAAGGTTCCTCCATAATCCTAAGACTGGAAACTACCCCTGCTTACACTGTAATCAGTGTAGTAAGGTCCCTAAAGGTGACACATTTTACCACCCACATTCCGGAAAAAAATACAAAATCAAGGATTTTTCAACTTGTGATACTACCTTTGTAGTCTATCTCATTAAGTGTCCCTGCTGTCTTCTCTACATTGGTGAGACAACCCAACCTATTAAAGACTGCATCTCTAAACATAAATCTACAATCAGATGCAGAAATATGCTGTTACCACTTCCATATCATTATATCTCACTGGGGCATAATATAGCACAACTTAAATTCCAAAGTAATTGAGCATATCCCAATACCTAGACGGGGGGTGACCGCATCTGCATTCTTAAGAGAAAAGAAGCCTACTTGATACACGAATTGCAAACCCTATCACGTAAGGGCTTAAATAGGGAGTATGATTTACTATCATTTGTTTAATATTTTCTTTATTGCCTTCTCTTCATTATTATAACTTATATTGATGATATTAGGAATATCTATTGTATAAGTGCCATACTTAACTAACATTGACCATTATCTTGAAGATCTATTTTCTCTGCATGATACGATAAACTGTATATGCCAATGGGATTTATTTTAGTTTTATACTCCTGTTTTATGCCATATTAATAATCTATTTGTCTCTCTTTACAGAGCCGTCTTTATTGATCACATCTTGCAGACCACTTCCCGATCCTCCCCCTTGGACTTTCCTCGTTCCTCCACTCCTGCCCGGCTGACTTATATACTCTTATTTCATATTTTTACATTGCCGCTGTTTTTTCCTTCTATATTTACCGCTCTCAGCGGTTAATTAATGTTGCCAATCAGTGGAACACAAACATAGTAGCCGGTGGAACGCAAGCTTGTGTCATCTCCCACTTCTTAATCGTGGAACGCATACACTAGGGCCGGTGGAATCCATACCCGCGTCACCTCCAGTGACGTATTTCCGGCCTCAGTGTGGTCACTAGCCTCGCCCCCGACCATATTAACTCTTACACGGATACTGAACACATTCCAAAGAGCGGCAGAGACTGGGTTGGAGAGGGACCTCTAGTGCCACCACCCACCACTGGTAAGCTTCTTCTCAGCATAGACTAATGAGGATAGTTACCTCATTTACTTTACTGATGGTGTTACTATTTTTGTATACTACAGATACCTCTCCATTCCCTGTTTTACCAACACAGGGATTCCTGTACAATCACATTAGTACCGGTAATGTTTAATTATTCATTTATTAATGATCATGTTATATGTAATACTAACATTGAGTCATAATGCATTATTACAGGTATTCCCATATATCTCTTCCATATGATCGGAAGCAAACTATACTTTAATTTACTTTGACACAGGTCAGTAGTACCACATAAAGTGGATCAGGTGATTAACTATACCTACCTGATTATCTATATTACAACTATAAGGCATTATGTTCCTACATGTTCTTATACCATATAGGGTCACATTTCCCGACTGGGACCTGATAATCTATCTCCTAGGCGGCATACTATACCAAACCACGAGTAAGTTACATTCTTCTATTGCTTTAGATTATTTTTCTTAGGAAATAGAAAATTGTAGAAAAAATGAAGCACTCACCCACAAGCAGTAATAAATGAAGTTCTTTATTCAGCCATGCAAGGCATTTGGACACAGTTCATGGGACAAGCAGGTGCAGGAGGGTAGCGGGGATAGAGCCGGACGTCGGCCCTTTCGCGTCGCAGATGCTTCTACGGGTCCAGGTGTATAATCAAGTGAGGTCATTTCCTTTTTAAAGGTTAATGACTGCACTTTTTTTTTTAAGTTAGCAAATATTACAGAAAGAGAAAAATCTTACAAGAATCTTTACAGAAAAAATCTTACAAGAATCTTTACAAAAAAAATAGACAAATCTAATTTATCATTCAAACCTATCGCTCCTTGAGCATTTTATCCATCTGGCTTCTTTTCTTAATAAAATTTTATTATGGTTGCCACCCTGTGGGGGGAGTTTTATTATTTCAATACCCACAAATTTCAGCAACTCTGGATTGGAATTATGTGCTGTTTGCATGTGATTAATCTAGGAGATCCTTTTCCTGTGCTAATAGAGTGGTAATGCTCACAAAATCTTGTGGCCAATGGTCTAATGGTTTTCCCTATATAATAAAGTAAACAGGGACAAAATATCACATATACCACAAATTTACTTTTACAAGAGATAAAATCGGAGACCTTATGTTGAATTGACCCAATTTTTAACGGGTTCTCTAACATGTAGGTGGCAAAATTTACAATTTCCGCATTTATAATTCCCTTTAGGGAGGTTTTTATTCAGCCACTTCTTATTAGCAGGCAACAGTCGATTATGCACTAACAAATCTGATAGATTATGTGTTCTCCTATTAGAGAAATAAGGACGTGCAGCACTGATCTTTTCTAAATCTTTATCGGACCGTAAGACGTGCCAATTTTTTCTGATTGCCGCATGTATAATTCCATCTATAGGACTTTGCTTAAAACGAAAGAAAATTTTTTTTCCCGTAGCACTAGTTTCATTTTTTGCTTCTTTTATGTTTTTTGTGCATCCCATGCAACAAATCAGATTGAGATAGATTCATTACCTGTTCAGTATGTCCTGATTTTCCAAAATAACATATTTTTTAAATGCCTTTGACTTTTCATGGTTTTTATAATGCCATGACATCAATGACACACGTTATGTTTCTTTTATGTAGCTTTTATAATAAAGTGCTTTACTAGACCCATTGTGAGCATAATACACAAACAAACTTGTATTGAGCACTATTAATTGAATAAAAACATAAGAGGTAAAATAATGAAGAAAGAATTCACAAAGTGCTAGAAGAATGAGCATTTATTGTATTATTTCTTTTGCCGCTATTTCCACTAATTGGACTTGGGAACCAATTATATGGACAAGAAAAAAACATGCTTTTAAAATGTTCAAATGACCAATTTGTGAGTTCTTCTTCATTGGATGTATTGGAAGTACATAAATACATCATACAGATAGGTCACTATTTGTAGCAGCCTACAGTTTCCCCCAACATAACCAGTATTATTTTTGGGAAGCAGAACTGCAGAAATGATCTTATTGTCATGATTGGATAACCTTTTTTAAATAATTTAAAGCTATAAGCCATTTTGCCCCTTTTTTTCCATTAAAAATGTTATAACATTATTCTACTTCAGCGTCTGTGTAACTCCTTCACATAGCTGATTGTCCATGTCCATCTGACAGCACACTGCTCCTGATGTGTCAACTATCTTTGGTCTCCCCTCCTTAGTGAAGGCATCATGGAGGATGAGGAGGATTTCCACAGCAGATCATAGTATGAAAAATAAGGCAATGTTTACATGCTCCCAACCTCTTAACTCTTTTATGAACACATTGGAAACAAAATTTGTATAATAATCAACATAAGGAAAAAAATCAAACAATAATCGCTTGGCTAAACCTCAATTTCTAGGCACACCTCCTTAAATAAACAAAAAACAGACTATATACCATGCATCTCATATAAAAGAATAATTGTAATGGAAAGGGGAAATAAAAAAAATAATTTAGGTGGCACTATGTGTTATTAAAAAATGTATTTTCACCTAATATTGCCAAAAAAGAATAAAACCAAATAAATGAGCAGGAGCATAAGTTGGTATACGTACAGTGTGTAAGAGTACATTCACACTGTGGCAATTTCACAGACAAAACCTAAGAAAAAAAAAAGACATCAAGAGGAGCATAAACCCTGTAGTAAGTAAATAGTAAATGTACATTTAAATAACAGAGAGTACTTAGTTAACACAATTCTCATCAAAAATCATAAAAACCATCCCACTGCGGCAAAGTGTACCCACTTGGGACAGCCCTATCCAGTCTCTAATACTAAAACCTTATGCTGTGTCACCTGACCTCAATGTGAATAGGGACAGAGCAGGGCAGGGGCCCGACTGTGCACATCTTGTCCCAATGGGATGGCTTTTACTTTTTTTCATCAAAAATGTTTACCTAAGTACCCTAATACCATTTACTTATTTACTTACCACAGAGTACGCTCATTTTGTTTTTTTCTTGGATTTTCTCAGTGAAATGGCCACACCTACATTGCTTCTACACACTGCACGAATACGCAATTTTCGCTCCTACTCATTTCTTCCGTTTTGCTCCATTTTCTTGTACCTTGTACAAATAGGGATGTGAACACCTTTTCTGAGCTAGCCATTGGATCTATATACAATTGTGCTCAAAAGATTACATACCCCGGCAGAATTTTTGCTTTCTTGGCCTTTTTTCAAAGAATATGAATGATAATACCACATCTTTTCTCTACTCATGGTTAGTGGTTGGGTAAAGCCATTTATTATCAAACTACTTAGTATTCTCTTTCAAATCATAATGACAACCCAAAACATCCAAATGACCCTGATCAAAAGTTCACATACCCTGGTGATTTTGGCCTGATAGCATGCACAAAAGTTGACACAAATGGGTTTGAATGGCTACTAAAGGTAACATCCTCATCTGTGACCTGTTTGCTTGTAATCAGTGTGTGTGCATAAAAGATGAGTGAGTTTCTGGGATCCAGACAGACTCTTGCATCTTTCATCCAGCCACTGACGTTTCTGGATTGTGAGTCATAAGGAAAGCTAAAGAATTGCCAACGGATCTACGGGAAAAGGTAGTTGAACTTTATAAAACAGGAAAGGGATACAAAAAGATATCCAAGGAATTGATAATGCCAGTCAGCAGCGTTCAAACTGTGATTAACAAATGGAAAATCAGGGGCTCTGTAAAAACAAAACCATGGTCAGGTAGACCAACAAAAAAAAGAAAAAAAAAAACCCACAAACAACATCAGTTGAAATACTGGACTCTCTGAAAACTACCAGTGTGGCTGTTTCAAGATGCACAATAAGGAGGCACTTGAAGAAAAATGGTCTGCATGGTCGAGTTGCCAGAAGAAAGACATTACTGCACTAATGCCACAAAGTATTTCGCCTACAATACACAAAACAGCACAGAGACATGCCTCAAAACTGCTGAAACAAGGTAATTTGGAGTGATGAGTAGTGATGAGCCACCCCCGTAGTGTTCGAGTTCAGTTCGGTTCGCCGAACAGCCGTGTGTTCGACGAACTGTTCGACGAACAGTTCGTCGAACACCATTAAAACCAATGGCAGGCAAACCAAAACACATAGAAACACATAGAAAACACTTCAAAGGTGTCCAAAAGCTGACAAATTGCTCAGAAGACACAACTAACACATGGAAAAGTGACAAATACATATAGTCATGTGAAAAGAAAAGAGGTGGAGGAGAAAAAGGAGGGGGAGGCACAGATATAGGCATGTCATGCCCTTCTAAAACCAAAAAAGTGCCAAGCCGAAACGGCCAGTCCGTTCCTGCCCGTGCGACCTGCGTGTCGCCGGGTTTGTGCCAGAGCTGCTGTGGACCCTGACGGCCAGCCCCCCTCTCCCAATACTGGTGCCTGTCCGCTGGTGGGTCGAGCGAGCCCCCCTGCGGTGGAGGCAGGTCTAATCTTTTTATTTAAATTGTCTCTCTAATTAGAATGAGTATACTTTAAAACCTTTTACAAGGATTTATTGGAGGGCAAGTCTCATGCCAGCAGCTGCAGTGCTTCCAGCTCTACCCAGGAAGTGGAGAGGCGTGGTTGCTGGTGGTGGAAGCAGAGAGCAAGGCTGCTAGGAGCTAAGTGCCTGGGAAGGAGGTTTTTTTTTTTTCTCTATCTGGACTGCTACCTGCCCCTTCCCAGGCAGAGAGACCTTCCCTGGGACTGAGCGTCGGGGCTGTGCCCCTGGCTCCCACCCCCCGGCAAGCTAGCTGGGGGTGGGGGGCCTCACATATCATCTGGAGGCCCACGCTGAAGCAAGCCAGTCCCAGGGATGAATAGGAGGAAGACACCGGGGGGCCGCAAGGCTCAGATCCAGGACCCCTGAAGCCGGGGCCGTGGCAGCTCCTTCTCCCGGTGAGGAGGCTGCAGGCAGAGGTGCGGCAGGAGCCCCCCTTAATATCTGGGGCTCCAAGGCTGCGGGAGAGCCGTCCACCATCTATGCCTCCCGCATCCATGCCCACCTCTGTGAGTATGAGGAGGCAGCTAAGCAGCTGAGGATACTCCTGGAGAGGTTGAGGGGAGCTCGAGTGACAGCAAAAAATAAGCTCCCTGCCTCAAAGAGAGCGGAGGTATCTGCCACGGTCGGAAGGCTGAAGGGGGAGATAAGAGCACTGGAAGAGAGGAGGAAGATCATCCTGGAGGGAAGCGGCCCCTTCGAGGAGAAGCTAAGGAACGATGACCGGTTCAGAGCCCTGACCGAGGGGTCTCCTGGGGGGTCAGGAGGCTCCAGCCAGGTGGAGGACGAGGAGGAGGAAGATGGCGGAACATCTGCGCCAGCTCCACCTGGGGACCTGGTGAGTAAGAGCGCCCAGGACCTGGTGAGTAAGAGCGCCCAGGACCTGGTGGGTAAAAGCTCCCAGGTATCGCACAGTGGGATAGCCCCCGAACAAGTGGCTCTCCCACCGGACTCCAGTGACATGGAGGAAAGTGGGAGTGAGGGGGAGGATGGAGGGAGCGGGAGTAATAACAAGGGGGGCTGCCTCATCCTACAGCAAGTGAGGCAGATTGAGTCCCCGGCACGGTTTGGCACGCTGTTGTTTGGGGACGAGGTCTGCCTTGAGGATGAGGCAACTGGGAAGAGGGGAAGAAGGCGTAAGGCGAAGCAAGTGGTGGAGGAGAAACTTGTTTTTGTCCCTCTTTCCGGGGCCCCCCAGTCCCGCTGTGTGGAACCCGCTGCCCACCCCAGCCCGGGCCCTGTGGTGGGTCCGGTGCAAGGGAGCGGGGAGAGTAAAGTCTGCCTGGGTCTTGCTGACACTTCTGGTGGTGGCAGTTCGGATTCAGGCAGCGATATGGAGGTCGGTGCTGGTACTGGTAATGGTGACGTTAGTGGGGGTGCTCAGTCCCCGGTGGCAGGGGGGGCTGGCCCAGCACCTGGTAAAGGTAAAGCCAGGGCCGCATCTCCAATTGCGGTGAGAGCAGCTTCTGGGCCCCCCACGAACGGATCCGTTAAGTCTGGATCACTTATGGGGGTCCAGAAGCATAGAAGGGGCGCAGATACTGCTGTAAAGCAGCAATTAAAGACCTGCAAGGAGTTGGTAGCTCCCCTGGAGGCGACCGTGGTGAAGCCGGGGCACTCGGCACGTAGACCCCAAAAGGGGTCCGTGCGGGGGACCCCGCCACCACTGGATGCCGAAGGGGAGTGGCCAGCCTTGCCTACAGCAGGGGGTGGGTACAGAGCGGAGTGAAGGCCTGGGGGGGGCGTGGCCTCCCTGAATGTTGCCCTCAGCATGCAGGGGTGCTCTCCTGACAGATCCCGCGCCGTGCCGCATACTGGGGGTGTGGCCTCGCAGGCTGCTGCCAGCTGGAGGGCTGTACGTCGGGGCGGCCTCGGCGCCGTGGCTCGCCCGCCAGTCATCTGGGGTGGGTGTGGCCTCGCAAGGGGCTGCTGCCCAGCCTGGAGTGACTGTGGGCCGGCGGGGGGGCGTGGCCTCGGCGCCGTGGCTCCGCCCACTGTGCCCGGTCATCTGGGGTGGGCGTGGCCTCGCAAGGGGCTGCTGCCCAGCCTGGAGTGACTGTGGGCCGGCGGGGGGGCGTGGCCTCGGCGGCCGTGGCTCCGCCCACTGTGCCCGTGTCATCTGGGGTGGGCGTGGCCTCGCAAGGGGCTGCTGCCCAGCCTGGAGTGACTGTGGCCGGTGGGGGGGCGTGGCCTCGGCGGGTCCGACCGCCCTCTGTCCTGCCCACCCATACCATCGGGTCTGCAGCCCCAAAAGCCGGTAGGGAGTTGTCGGGGTCCCCAACCCACTTACCGTCATCTGGTGGTGCGGGGCTCCGGCGCTCCAGGTAAAGCCGGCGGGGAGGTGTGTGGAGGGCAGGGAGCGGTGGCAAGATCCGTCCCTGCCCTAGGAAGCACAGGAAAAAAGAAAAGGAAAAAAAAAAAATGGTTCCAGAGAGCCAGGAGCTGCTGCTGCTCCTGAGCCCAGGCAGGGTGTATAAGTGCACTCTGCTCTGGAGCATTTAAAGGGGCAGCGGCACTCCTGGGAGAGGAAAAAAAAAATGGAAGCAATAACACATGTATCCAGCCAGGGCCCCCAGCAGGAGATGTTGAAAGCCACAAAGCTACAAGCAAGGCTAAAGGCAATGTAGGCAATGTAAATGATGTAAATAATAATGTAAATAATATAAATAATGTGAATTATATGGATAGTATGGATAGTGAGGATGATAGTGATGGTGCGAGTGACATTTTTGAAGAGCTGTTTGCGGAGGTGGTGCATGGAGGTGTGAGTGATGGCGAGGGTGGTATGAATGAGGGAGTGAGTCTGGGAGTGATGCAGGTGATGCAGGTGTGAATGTGGGAGCAAGTGTGAGTGGGTAAGGGCTGGTCCATCTGCCTCCCCAGCCGTGGCTCCCAGGCGTTCATATGCGGGGGTCACGGCTGGGGTAGGGGGGGCTCCCGGGGGGGTTCTCAGGGGGTCTCCTCACCTCTGGACTCCGGGGACGGCGTTTTGCACCGCCGTTTCCTGGAGGCCCTCAAAAGGGGAGAAAGGTCGATAATTGTAGAGGGGAGGACGGTGGACTTGTCTTTCTGGATAGAGAGACATGGTTTAGCCGCCTTCCAAGAGAGAAGAGAGGGAGGGACTGTCTGGTCTCTCCCAACAGCCGGGCAAGGGCTGGTAAGGAGGAATGTGGTCCGTCTTCGTGGGGGGGCAGTGAAGCTTGCCCACCCAGGAGTAGGGTGGTGGAGCTCCTCCTGAAGATGGGCTTCAGGGCAGATGACATCTTTGCCCTGATCCATCCCACATCAGCCCGTTTCTTTGACATCAGCTTTGTTCGGCCAGAGGGGCTTGAGCTCTTCTGGTCAAATTATGAGCTGGTGAAAGGGGAGCCCGGATGGCGAGGCTTCGTCGTACAGGCGGTGTCTCGCCAAAATTCCGTCAAGAGAGTGACCGTGGTGACATGTAACGAGTCACTCTCAGGCGTGGACATAATGACGTGGCTTTCCCGGTATGGGGAAGTCACTGAGGTCCCAAAAAAGAACAGGGACGAGTTTGGTATTTGGTCGGGGGGCTGGACCTTCATGGTTAAGTTGAAGGTCTCAGGTGATACGGTCACCCACATCCCTTCCTCGGCATTCCTGGGAAGGGACAGGATCCTGATCTTCTACCAGGGGCAGCCGAAGGTTTGTCACAAGTGCGGCGATCCCCGCCACTTCAGCGCAAGCTGCAAGGTGCAGAAATGTGCCTTGTGTGGCGGGGTGGGCCATCTCGCCGCTGCGTGTAGGGACATTCGGTGCAACCTGTGTGGTGACTTGGTCACCCGTATAGCCGCTGCCCTCGCTCCTTCTCCAATACTGCTGCGGGCCCGGTGGGGGAGACCGTGGGGGGGAAACCTCCGGCGGGGCTTCCTCTGTCGCGGCGGGCGTGGTGGCGGGGAGGGGGCTGAGGGGCCAGTGAGGAAAGGCAAAGTCACTAGAGGCCCCTCATATCAGCGGAGGCAGGCGGCTCGCCAGGGGGGTAAGGAGCAGGTGGAGCCTCGGGTAACCGGGGTGATGCCTGCTCCTCCCTCTGGGTTGGTGGCTAAAGCCTCTGAGGCCCTGGGGGAGGAAGCGGTGAACGAGGAGATCAGGAGGATGGAGAGGGAGGATAAAGCGGCTGACTCAGACAACTCCTCTCAGTATGAAAGTGTTGATGAGGAAATCTTAGAGCAGCCTACAATATCAAAGGGTGGAAAAAAGCGCAACAACAGGAGGGGGAGGAAGAGGCTGAATAAGTCTTCCAAATCCCCCCCACCCCGACCGTGAGGGTACCAACGGAAGTGCCCACCGTTCCCCCTCTGATCACACTCTCCAACCGTTCCAGGCCCTTGAGGACTCTGCTAAAGAGTCGCCGGACGAGGGCAGGGGACCGGGGGGGCATCGGGGGGTCTTTTAGGGGATGGCGGAGTCCAACCCTTGGGGGACGTTGTTTCTCCCAAGGGGGGACAGACCTGGAGTCCGGAGGTGAGGACACCAGGGGAGGAGGAATGGACACCTCGTCCACCTTAAAAAGGAAAGGTTCCGACTCCTCCCCAGAGGGTGGTGGGAGTGGGGTGGGTAAGAAGAAGGCCGTCGAGCTTGATCACTCATGATGGCTGAACTCGCTCCGTTGACCTGGCGTCCATTAATGTCGCCAGCATTAAGTCAGATGCGGCTAGATTTACGGCCTTTGATTTTCTCACCCGAATTGAGGCTGAAATTTTATTTTTGCAGGAGACCAGACTAACTGACATGGGGGCCATACATAAAGCACGGAGAGAGTGGAGGTGCGGGCCCTCATACTGGTCTCTTGCGGCCGAGCCGTATAGCGGGGTGGCAGTCCTCTTTAAGACTGCAGATGTGGAATGCAGACGAGTGATCGAGCTAGAAATGGGGAGGTGCCTGGTCCTTGACGTCTTCATGAGGGGACAAGAGCTACGGCTCATAAACATCTATGGTCCACAATCAAAGTGGGACCGGAAATGTCTCTTCCTGAGGATTAAGCCCTTTCTTTTTACAAGCCGGCAGGTGGTCTTCGGTGGGGACTTCAACACCATTACGAGGTCCCGTGATCGGGGGGGTCCTGGAGATCGCCTGCCTTATGACAGTATCACGCTCAATAGCATAGCCAGTGAAGCTCGCCTGGTGGATGTCCACATCCGGCACACCCCAGGTCACGGGGGTTTCACCTATCATAGGGGTAGCTGTAGATCTAGAATAGACAGGTTTTTTTTAAAGGAGGATGCCATCTTTTCTGCTGTGTCCGCCGTTGAGGTGGAGTTCTCCGATCACTGTCTAATTTTCTTTTCTCTGAATGTTGCAGAAACTCCCCGGATGGGAAGAGGGCTGTGGAAGCTGAATTCGTCCCTGCTGGAAGAAGCGAATGTGAGACAATCCTTCGAGGATTTTCTTCAGAGCCAGGTACCGCTTTTGGATCTCTGTAGTAGTAAGTCAGAGTGGTGGGAGATCTTCAAAAAGCGGGTGGCGGGGTTCTTCCGCAAGCTCTCGAGCCTCAGGAGTCTGAACAGGCATCGCTTGTATCAGGCTCTGGGGAGGAAACTCGAGCAGCTCGTCTCGACTGGAGGTGACCGTGAGGAAATCTCCAGAGTGAAGTCTTTGCTTAAGAGGTGTCAGTATGATAGGCACACATCTTTGGTTTTTGAGAGGGATTTCGGGAAGTACCGCTCACCCGACCCCTACAGGAACTGTAAGATGTCAGTGAATTGTAAAATGGTGACAGGACTGATCGATAGTACGGGGTCCCTGAACAGATCCAAATCAGGGATCCTGGAGGTGGTCAGGTCCTTTTACTCACACCTCTTGGGAAAGAGGGATCTAGATCGGGATGAGATGTCGGCTTTCCTGGCTGAAACCATCCCTGAGCCAGGGGATGATCCCTCTCTTGGTGTTTTGGCAGAAGCAATCAGGGAAGAGGAAGTGAGACTGGCCATTGATAGGCTTCGGCCCAAAAAATCGCCAGGTCCGGATGGCTTAACATCCGAATTTTATAAGACCTTTAGGGACTCCTTGGCCCCCTCTTGACTGGGGTGTTTAATGAGTGTCTTTCCTCGGGTACTCTTCCCGGTTCAATGAGGAGGTCAGCCCTGATTATTCTGTCAAAGGGTAAAGACTCGTCCCGTATTGAGAATTGGCGTCCCATAGCGCTTCTCAATACGGACCGGAAGGTTCTGGCGAAGGTGTTGTTTAACCGGCTGGTCAAGTTTGCACCCCGGCTCCTTTCGGAGGCCCAGCACTGCTCTGTTCCAGGCCGCAGCACCTTTAGTGCTGTGCTCGGTGTCCGAGAGGCAGTGGAACAGGGTAGGGCAGGTCACTGGAAGGGGTATCTACTGTCATTAGACCAAGCAAAAGCCTTTGACCGGGTTAACCATGAGTACCTCTGGTCTGTCCTTTTAAGGTACGGTCTGCCTGGGAGGTTTGTAAATTGGCTAGAGATCTTGTACCAAGGGGCTGAGACTTTCCCGCTCGTGAACGGTTGGTCGGGGCGCCCTTTTGAGGTGGGTTCTGGGGTCCGTCAGGGCTGTCCTCTGAGCCCACTTTTATACGCGTTCGCGATCGATCCCTTCCTGAGGAGGGTAGATCGTGGACCGTTGGTGGGAGTCGGGATGGACCAGGCAGGCTCTGGGCCCCCTCTGAGGGTGGTGGCGTACGCTGACGATGTTTCCCTTTTCGTATCCTCGAGAGGGGAGGCGGATTGGGTCATGTCCGAGGTCGTGCGTTACTCGGAGGCATCTGGGTCCATGATCAACCGGGAAAAGTGTGAGAGTCTCTGGCTGGGAGGGGGAGATCCTAGTTTTGATCTCCCGGGCACCCTTCCAGAGCCCCAGGCCTCCGCCAAAATTCTAGGCATCGAATTTGGTCCCGGGGACTATCCCCAGCAAAATTGGGAGGGCAGACTCAAGATTGCCGCCCAAAAGGTGGACCAGTGGAAGGGTTGGTCTTTAACCCTGAGGGAAAGGGTTGGCTTGGCTAAAGGTTTCTGCTTCCCTTGTTAATTTACCTGGGCAGTGTGTGCATCTTGCCAGAACCTCTTGGACACGGGTTTACAGCCTGTTCTTCCAGCTGTTATGGGGGAATAGGCTCAACCTAATCAAGAGAGAGGTCACGTACCGTACGAGGAGACTAGGTGGGTTGGGTATGGTCAACCCAGTAGTGTTCTTAGTGAACACCTTTCTTAAAGCCAATGTTTCCAACCTCTGGCTAGAGAGGGCTCCTCCGTGGGTATTCTCCTGCAGGGGTTGGTTTCGGCCCTTCTTCCAGGAGTGGGAGACAGGAGGGCAGGTGAAGGATCTCCGTACACCTCACGGACATCTCCGGCTTACGCTACCCCGGTTCTGAAGGTAATCCGCCGGTGGGGTCTGGAAATGAGGGAAATCAGGACCATGTCGAGACAATGTCTTGACAGAAGGGTTCTGTTGACCCATTTCCAGAAGCCCCTGGTCCTCAGGGATTGCCCAGGCCGGGATCTGGAGGTGGGGCTCGGGCTTTTAAATTCAGAGCGGATCCCACGAAGTTTTGGGACTTGGCCTGGCGCTGCTTTCACGGGAGACTGTATGTAAGGGACAACTTGAAGTACAGGAACTCCGATGATCGGGGTTGTCCTCGTGAGGAGTGTGGCGACGTGCTGGAAAGCATGGAGCACTTCCTCCTTCAGTGTCCCTTTAATGCAGAGGTTTACAACAGGGTGGGTGCTTCCATACGTTGGCCGCGGCTGGCGTCCCTTTCCTACGCCGAGTGGGTTTATGGGGCGTTCAGATCCTGGGTGGCCGAGAGCGGAGCACTTTATTCCTAGTTAGCGTAGTGGTCAGGTTTTACACGTGGAATGCACGGTGTTTAGTGTCGACGCAACAGAAAGCCCTCCCCTGGGATGAGGTGGTTAGTAACATCTTGGGTGACCTGGGGAAGGTGCGTTCTTTGGAGTTCGAGAGGTTGGGTGTGAGGAGGGCCTCTTGGCTTTGGAGGGGCTTCTCCTTTTAAAAAACACACTCAAGGGAGAGTTGTTTTGTGTGTGAATGGTGGTAGGGATAGCATAAGTGGTGTGGGTGTTGAGGGAGAGAAGTAGGGGTAGATAGGGTCAGGGAGGGTCAGTGAGAGGGACACATAGAGAGTTAGTCAAGTTAAGTTAGGTAGAGTAGGGATAGATAGGGATAGATAGGGACAGTTTGTTAGGGACAGAAGTAGGGACAGTTTAGTTGATAAGGGACAGGGTGAATGTGTTGGTGGTAAAGGGACAAGGCCTCTTAGGGCTCCAGTCTCCTGGTGGTGGGCTATTGCATGACACAGGTAGCTTTTTGTTTTGTAATAAAATAATGATGGATATTGGGCTTGCAGGCACCGAACTTGGGCCTTGCTGTGTAAGAAGTGATTAAAAGAAATGTTATGCTTTAGATTAATGCTGATAAGTTGAGTTATGGTTTTATTGTATATATTATGTATTATGTGTTAATGTTGGTTTTTTGAGTGTTTGTTGACATATAGTTGAATGTGGGGGGATAGTTTAGGTTGGGAGGGGGTTGTTTTGGGGTGTTGGGGTTTTGGGGAATTTTGAAGGGCTTGGGCAGAGAAAATGACTCACCATGGACCCATGGACCCAAGGAAAGAAGAAGATTGCTGTGGTAAAGGGCATAAAACTTTATATGGACCCGGTTTGATGTGAGGCCATGAACTTATGGACCTGAGGTGAGGTGGGGGGTGATAATATATAAAAATATAATAAAAAAAAAAAAAAAAAAAGGTTGTGATATATATTTTAGGTAGTGTTATTTGCGTTTTGAGGCAGTGGGCCAAACTTTTGTTAATAATTTCTTGTAAATTATGTAAATAGGTGTGAATGGGGTGGGAGGATGTGTGTGTGAATGTGGATGTAAGAATTGTTTTTTGTTTTGTTTTCTCTTCCCCTTTTATTTTTAAAGAAGGTTCCTGTGGGGGTCCTTGAAGAACTGGAAAGTTCTGGAGGACTTATAAAGAGTCTGGACATATGGCGGATGGAAAGTGGATCATGTGCTGGCTCCTAGGTTTCAGTTATTTAACTATTTTCTTTGTTTTGTGCTTTTTGTTTTATGTGGTCTTGGAATAAGCTTTGATTTTTGTTTTTTGTATATTGTATGTATGTGTTTTGTAATTTTTCAATAAAAAAAGAGTCCAGCACCTGGTAAAGGTAAAGCCAGGGCCGCATCTCCAATTGCGGTGAGAGCAGCTTCTGGGCCCCCCACGAACGGATCCGTTAATCTGGATCACTTATGGGGGTCCAGAAGCATAGAAGGGGCGCAGATACTGCTGTAAAGCAGCAATTAAAGACCTGCAAGGAGTTGGTCGCTCCCCTGGAGGCGACCGTGGTGAAGCCGGGGCACTCGGCACGTAGACCCAAAAGGGGTCCGTGCGGGGGACCCCGCCACCACTGGATGCCGAAGGGGAGTGGCCAGCCTTGCCTACAGCAGGGGGTGGGTACAGAGCGGCAGTGAAGGCCTGTGGGGGGGGCGTGGCCTCCCTGAATGTTGCCCTGCCTGCAGAGGCATGCAGGGGGGGCGTGCTCTCCTTGACCGCAATCCCGCCTGCCGTGCTCGCATCATCTGGGGTGGGTGTGGCCTCGCAAGGGGCTGCTGCCCAGCCTGAGTTGCTGTAGCCGGTGGAGGGGGCGTGGCCTCGGCGGCCGTGGCTCCGCCCACTGTGCCCGTGTCATCTGGGGTGGGCGTGGCCTCGCAAGGGGCTGCTGCCCAGCCTGGAGTGACTGTGGGCCGGGGGGGCGTGGCCTCGGCGGCGTGGCTCGCCCCTGTGCCGTGTCATCTGGGGTGGGCGTGGCCTCGCAAGGGCTGCTGCCCAGCCTGGAGTGACTGTGGGCCGGGGGGGGGCGTGGCCTCGGCGGGCCTGGCCGCCCACTGTGCCGTGTCATCTGGGGTGGGCGGGCCTCGCAGGGGCTGCTGCCCAGCTAAATGGCCGGTGGGGGGGCGTGGCTCGCGGGTCCGCGCCCTCTGTCCTGCCACCATCAGGGGCAGCCCCAAAAGCGTAAGTGTCCCCAACCACTTACCGTCATCTGGTGGTGCGGGGGCTCCGGCGCTCCAGGTAAAGCCGGCGGGGGAGGTGTGTGGAGGGCAGGGAGCGGTGGCAAGATCCGTCCCTGCCCTAGGAAGCACAGGAAAAAAAGGAAAAGGAAAAAAAAAGTGACTCCAGAGAGCTCAGGAGCTGCTGCTGCTCCGAGCCCAGACAGGGTGTATAGTGCACTCTGCTCTGGAGCATTTAAAGGGGCAGCGGCGCTCCTGGGCAGAGGAAAAAAAAAAAATGGAAGCAATACCGTGATCCAGCCAGGGCCCCCAGCAGGAGATGTTGAAAGCCACAAAGCTACAAGCAAGGCTAAAGGCAATGTAGGCAATGTAAATGATGTAAATAATAATGTAAATAATATAAATAATGTGAATTATATGGATAGTATGGATAGTGAGGATGATAGTGATGGTGCGAGTGACATTTTTGAAGAGCTGTTTGCGGAGGTGGTGCATGGAGGTGTGAGTGATGGCGAGGGTGGTATGAATGAGGGAGTGAGTCTGGGAGTGAATGCAGGGTGGATGCAGGTGTGAATGTGGGAGCAAGTGTGAGTGGGGTAAGGGCTGGTCCATCTGCCTCCCCAGCCGTGGCTCCCAGGCGTTCATATGCGGGGGTCCGGCTGGGGGTAGGGGGGCTCCCGGGGGGGTTCTCAGGGGGTCTCCTCACCTCTGGACTCCGGGGACGGCGTTTTGCACCGCCGTTTCCTGGAGGCCCTCAAAAGGGGAGAAAGGTCGATAATTGTAGAGGGGAGGACGGTGGACTTGTCTTTCTGGATAGAGAGACATGGTTTAGCCGCCTTCCAAGAGAGAAGAGAGGGAGGGACTGTCTGGTCTCTCCCAACAGCCGGGCAAGGGCTGGTGAAGGAGGAATGTGGTCCGTCTTCGGTGGGGGGGCAGTGAAGCTTGCCCACCCAGGAGTAGGGTGGTGGAGCTCCTCCTGAAGATGGGCTTCAGGGCAGATGACATCTTTGCCCTGATCCATCCCACATCAGCCCGTTTCTTTGACATCAGCTTTGTTCGGCCAGAGGGGCTTGAGCTCTTCTGGTCAAATTATGAGCTGGTGAAAGGGGAGCCCGGATGGCGAGGCTTCGTCGTACAGGCGGTGTCTCGCCAAAATTCCGTCAAGAGAGTGACCGTGGTGACATGTAACGAGTCACTCTCAGGCGTGGACATAATGACGTGGCTTTCCCGGTATGGGGAAGTCACTGAGGTCCCAAAAAAGAACAGGGACGAGTTTGGTATTTGGTCGGGGGGCTGGACCTTCATGGTTAAGTTGAAGGTCTCAGGCGATACGGTCACCCACATCCCTTCCTCGGCATTCCTGGGAAGGGACAGGATCCTGATCTTCTACCAGGGGCAGCCGAAGGTTTGTCACAAGTGCGGCGATCCCCGCCACTTCAGCGCAAGCTGCAAGGTGCAGAAATGTGCCTTGTGTGGCGGGGTGGGCCATCTCGCCGCTGCGTGTAGGGACATTCGGTGCAACCTGTGTGGTGACTTGGTCACCCGTATAGCCGCTGCCCTCGCTCCTTCTCCAATACTGCTGCGGGCCCGGTGGGGGGAGACCGTGGGGGGGAAACCTCCGGCGGGGCTTCCTCTGTCGCGGCGGGCGGTGGTGGCGGGGAGGGGGCTGAGGGGCCAGTGAGGAAAGGCAAAGTCACTAGAGGCCCCTCATATCAGCGGAGGCAGGCGGCTCGCCAGGGGGGTAAGGAGCAGGTGGAGCCTCGGGTAACCGGGGTGATGCCTGCTCCTCCCTCTGGGTTGGTGGCTAAAGCCTCTGAGGCCCTGGGGGAGGAAGCGGTGAACGAGGAGATCAGGAGGATGGAGAGGGAGGATAAAGCGGCTGACTCAGACAACTCCTCTCAGTATGAAAGTGTTGATGAGGAAGTCTTAGAGCAGCCTACAATATCAAAGGGTGGAAAAAAGCGCAACAACAGGAGGGGGAGGAAGAGGCTGAATAAGTCTTCCAAATCCCCCCCACCCCCGACCGTGAGGGTACCAACGGAAGTGCCCACCGTTCCCCCTCTGATCACACTCTCCAACCGGTTCCAGGCCCTTGAGGACTCTGCTAAAGAGTCGCCGGACGAGGGCAGGGGACCGGGGGCGGCATCGGGGGGTCTTTTAGGGGATGGCGGAGTCCAACCCTTGGGGGACGTTGTTTCTCCCAAGGGGGGGACAGACCTGGAGTCCGGAGGTGAGGACACCAGGGGAGGAGGAATGGACACCTCGTCCACCTTAAAAAGGAAAGGTTCCGACTCCTCCCCAGAGGGTGGTGGGAGTGGGGTGGGTAAGAAGAAGGCCGTCGAGCTTGATCACTCATGATGGCTGAACTCGCTCCGTTGACGCTGGCGTCCATTAATGTCGCCAGCATTAAGTCAGATGCGGCTAGATTTACGGCCTTTGATTTTCTCACCCGAATTGAGGCTGAAATTTTATTTTTGCAGGAGACCAGACTAACTGACATGGGGGCCATACATAAAGCACGGAGAGAGTGGAGATGCGGGCCCTCATACTGGTCTCTTGCGGCCGAGCCGTATAGCGGGGTGGCAATCCTCTTTAAGACTGCAGATGTGGAATGCAGACGAGTGATCGAGCTAGAAATGGGGAGGTGCCTGGTCCTTGACGTCTTCATGAGGGGACAAGAGCTACGGCTCATAAACATCTATGGTCCACAATCAAAGTGGGACCGGAAATGTCTCTTCCTGAGGATTAAGCCCTTTCTTTTTACAAGCCGGCAGGTGGTCTTCGGTGGGGACTTCAACACCATTACGAGGTCCCGTGATCGGGGGGGTCCTGGAGATCGCCTGCCTTATGACAGTGTCACGCTCAATAGCATAGCCAGTGAAGCTCGCCTGGTGGATGTCCACATCCGGCACACCCCAGGTCACGGGGGTTTCACCTATCATAGGGGTAGCTGTAGATCTAGAATAGACAGGTTTTTTTTAAAGGAGGATGCCATCTTTTCTGCTGTGTCCGCCGTTGAGGTGGAGTTCTCCGATCACTGTTTAATTTTCTTTTCTCTGAATGTTGCAGAAACTCCCCGGATGGGAAGAGGGCTGTGGAAGCTGAATTCGTCCCTGCTGGAAAAAGCGAATGTGAGACAATCCTTCGAGGATTTTCTTCAGAGCCAGGTACCGCTTTTGGATCTCTGTAGTAGTAAGTCAGAGTGGTGGGAGATCTTCAAAAAGCGGGTGGCGGGGTTCTTCCGCAAGCTCTCGAGCCTCAGGAGTCTGAACAGGCATCGCTTGTATCGGGCTCTGGGGAGGAAACTCGAGCAGCTCGTCTCGACTGGAGGTGACCGTGAGGAAATCTCCAGAGTGAAGTCTTTGCTTAAGAGGTGTCAGTATGATAGGCACACATCTTTGGTTTTTGAGAGGGATTTCGGGAAGTACCGCTCACCCGACCCCTACAGGAACTGTAAGATGTCAGTGAATTGTAAAATGGTGACAGGACTGATCGATAGTACGGGGTCCCTGAACAGATCCAAATCAGGGATCCTGGATGTGGTCAGGTCCTTTTACTCACACCTCTTGGGAAAGAGGGATCTGGATCGGGATGAGATGTCGGCTTTCCTGGCTGAAACCATCCCTGAGCCAGGGGATGATCCCTCTCTTGGTGTTTTGGCAGAAGCAATCGGGGAAGAGGAAGTGAGACTGGCCATTGATGGGCTTCGGCCCAAAAAATCGCCAGGTCCGGATGGCTTAACATCCGAATTTTATAAGACCTTTAGGGACTCCTTGGTCCCCCTCTTGACTGGGGTGTTTAATGAGTGTCTTTCCTCGGGTACTCTTCCCGGTTCAATGAGGAGGTCAGCCCTGATTATTCTGTCAAAGGGTAAAGACTCGTCCCGTATTGAGAATTGGCTCCCATAGCGCTTCTCAATACGGACCGGAAGGTTCTGGCGAAGGTGTTGTTTAACCGGCTGGTCAAGTTTGCACCCCGGCTCCTTTCGGAGGCCCAGCACTGCTCTGTTCCAGGCCCAGCACCTTTAGTGCTGTGCTCGGTGTCCGAGAGGCAGTGGAACAGGGTAGGGCAGGTCACTGGAAGGGGTATCTACTGTCATTAGACCAAGCAAAAGCCTTTGACCGGGTTAACCATGAGTACCTCTGGTCTGTCCTTTTAAGGTACGGTCTGCCTGGGAGGTTTGTAAATTGGCTAGAGATCTTGTACCAAGGGGCTGAGACTTTCCCGCTCGTGAACGGTTGGTCGGGGCGCCCTTTTGAGGTGGGTTCTGGGGTCCGTCAGGGCTGTCCTCTGAGCCCACTTTTATACGCGTTCGCGATCGATCCCTTCCTGAGGAGGGTAGATCGTGGACCATTGGTGGGAGTCGGGATGGACCAGGCAGGCTCTGGGCCCCCTCTGAGGGTGGTGGCGTACGCTGACGATGTTTCCCTTTTCGTATCCTCGAGAGGGGAGGCGGATTGGGTCATGTCCGAGGTCGTGCGTTACTCGGGTCGGGTCCATGATCAACCGGGAAAAGTGTGAGAGTCTCTGGCTGGGAGGGGGAGATCCTAGTTTTGATCTCCCGGTGTCATGTGTGCATCGCCACGAAGATCGTCGCGGTTGCACATTCTGACTTCTCACAGCTGAGTTGCTGTTTCTTTGTGTTTGGCAGTTAGGGAGTTAATTCTGTCTGTGCTCAGTTCTGGGACTGGGTGCAGTTTCTTCCGGCTGCAATTAATTATTTGTTGATTGGTTTCCTTTAAATCTCTGGTTGTCTGTGTTGGGAGTTGCCAGTGAAATTCTTCATGCAGACCACAGATAGGATTGTATCTGTATAGACTTAAGTTAAAGAGCTCCTTAGTTGTTTTAAGCTCACCTTGCTTAGAGTTTAATATCCCAGATCATTTATGTTCCTTCTGTGTTTGAGTGTGTATGCAAGTCTGTGTTTTCTCCAGTCTGTCTTATATGTCTAATCTGTGTATTTAGCAGAGATCAGCCCATATCCCTTTGGTGGTAATCAGAATCCTTCTTAGGACTGATTACAGGGTTCAGGGACTGATAGGAGACAGGGTTAGGCTGGAGACTTGGACCTCTGAACCATTATCAGTACCTCCAAGGTGAGGGATTAGTTAGGACCCCAGTTTAGGGTCAGGTTAGACCCCCGGTCCTCCTCTTTCCTGTGACAGTGTATCAAGTCCTCAAGATTAACCCTGAGTTCAACGGATATCGTGTCAGGTAAATCTATTCTATATTTACATGCTGATGTTGCTAATCTATATGTTGTATAGAGTGTTGTTCTTTTAAGAATAGTTTACTGACATCGTACACATATCATAAGACCGCGTGACATTTTCACTGGCCCATAAAATTATTCCCAGTTGCCATGGATCCAGTAGCCCAGCTGGCTCTGCAGTTGCAGGGATTATCCATGGAGCTGACGGACATTAAGTCCAAAGTTTTGTCTCCCTCGGAGCAAACCAGATTTGAACCTAAAGTAGCTCTCCCGGACAGGTTCACTGGTGGGCGAGACAAATTTTTTACCTTCAGGGAAGCATGTAAATTGTATTTTCGGCTTCGGCCTCGATCATCAGGGAGTGAAGAGCAGAGAGTGGGAATTGTTATCTCGCTCCTACAAGGGGACCCTCAATCCTGGGCCTTCTCCCTTCCTCCGGGATCCCCGGCTCTACAGTCAGTAGATCGATTTTTTACTGCCCTGGGTTTGGTATATGATGACCCAGATCGGGTCTCTCTTGCTGAGACAAAATTACGTAAGATACAGCAGGGAGATCGTCCGGCGGAGGAATTTGCTTCTGAGTTCCGTAGATGGGCCACAGATACTCAGTGGAATGACCCAGCTCTTAGGAGCCAGTTTTGTCATGGGCTTTCTGACAAATTAAAGGACGTTTTGGCTCAGTATGATTCTCCTCCATCACTGGAGGCTGCTATGGCCCTAGCTATCCGTACTGATAGACGGCTCCGGGAGAGGTGCGAGGTAACTCCGCCCCCTGTTGTTACTCCACCTACTACTAAAGTCCCTTATGTTGAGGTTCCCCTTGTCTGTTCGGAGGAGCCTATGCAGTTGGGAGGGACATCATTTCGTAGGAGGGGATTGGCGGTACGCCGCAGGACTAGAAGGTGTTTCTTCTGCGGGAAAGAGGGACATTTTGTTGGGGGATGTCCATCCCGTGCCTTGTTGAGCAAAAAGTCGCCGGAAAACTGTTAATCCCAGGTTGTGTGGTGGACGACAACCTGGGAGTATGTATTTCGTCCGCTAGTTCTTCTCAGTTCCTTGTACCAGTGGAGGTTGTGGTTGGTACGAGAGTGGAGAGATTTTCTGTTCTTCTTGATAGTGGGTCCGGGGCTAATCTGGTTGACGCTCAGTTTGCTCAGGCTCAAGGTATGCATCTGAGTGTATTGGTCAAACCGATCCCTATATTCTCCATTGACGCCAGGCCTCTCGGCCAAGGTAGCTTTGTTCATGAGGTTCATAACATTGACCTTCGGGTAGGGGCAATACATAGGGAACTATTATCTTGTTATGTGTTGGAGGGTCTACCTACTCCTATTGTGTTGGGACTTCCTTGGTTGGTTAAACATAACCCTGTGATTAATTGGCAGTCCAGAGATATAAGCCAATGGGGGGAGTTTTGCAAAAGTAACTGCATGAACACAGTCATCAGTGCGGTCGTGCCTAGTACTTTGCCTCCTTTTTTGGAGGACTTTGGGGATGTGTTCTCTGAGGAGGGGTGTCAGGAGTTGCCTCCTCATCGCGTGTATGACTGCTCTATTAATTTACTTCCTGATGCTAAGTTACCTAAAGCTAGGTTATATAACCTTTCTGGTCCTGAGAGGCAGGCTATGAAAGATTATATTTCGGAAAGTCTGGCCAAAGGGCATATTAGACCTTCATCTTCCCCAGTGGCCGCGGGGTTCTTCTTTGTGAAGAAAAAAGATGGAGGCCTACGCCCTTGCTTGGATTTCCGCGAACTTAATCGGATTACTGTTCGAGATCCGTATCCACTCCCTCTGATTCCTGATCTCTTCAATCAAATTGTTGGCGCCAAATGGTTCTCTAAATTGGATCTCAGGGGGGCGTATAATCTGATTAGGATAAAAGAGGGGGATGAGTGGAAAACGGCGTTTAACACGCTGGAGGGACATTATGAGAACCTTGTCATGCCTTTTGGTCTGACTACTGCACCAGCAGTATTCCAACATTTTGTTAATGACATTTTTCGTCATCTGGTGGGGCTGTTTGTGGTCGTATATTTGGATGACATTTTAATTTACTCACCAGATCTTGTGTCTCACCAGGAGCATGTGAGACAGGTGTTGCAGATCTTGCGAGACAATAAACTATACGCCAAACTGGAAAAGTGTGTATTCGCCGTACAGGAACTTCAGTTTTTGGGTTTCTTGGTGTCAGCCTCCGGTTTCCGTATGGACCCTGAAAAGGTGAGAGCAGTGCTTGAATGGGATCAGCCAGAGGATCTTAAGGCTCTGCAGCGTTTTCTGGGGTTTGCTAACTACTACCGGAAATTTATTTGTAATTTCTCATCTGTTGTCAAACCTCTCACTGACATGACAAGAAAAGGGACGGATTTTTCTAAATGGTCGGACAAAGCTTGCCAAGCTTTTTCCTCTTTGAAAAAATGTTTTGCTTCGGCACCCGTTCTCATCCAACCAGATGCATCACAGCCGTTCGTTGTGGAGGTGGACGCATCTGACGTAGGGGTGGGTGCAATATTGTCCCAGGGTCCGTCCCCTGGTAAATGGCATCCGTGCGCTTTCTTTTCTAAAAAATTGTCGTCCGCCGAAAGGAATTATGATATCGGCAATAGGGAACTTTTGGCCATTAAGTTGGCTTTTGAAGAATGGCGTCACTTTTTGGAGGGGGCAGTCCACCCGGTCACCGTCATTACTGATCACAAGAACCTGCTGTATTTGGAATCTGCTAAGCGTCTGAATTCCAGACAAGCTCGATGGTCGTTGTTTTTTACCAGGTTTAATTTTGTTGTCACTTATCGCCCTGGATCTAAGAATGTTAAGGCGGATGCCTTGTCTCGCAGTTTCCCAGGGGCCGGGAGAATGGATGACCCGATTCCTATCCTTCAGGAGGGGGTGGTAGTGTCGGCTGTATGTTCTGAGCTTGAGGAGGAGGTGTTAGAGGCTCAGGGGGACGCCCCTGCAGGACCTCCAGGGAGACTGTTTGTCCCAAATCAGTTGAGACAAAAGGTTATTGAGGCACATCATAATTCTGCTTTAGCAGGACATCCAGGGAGTAAGGCTACTTTAGATCTCCTTTCTCGCCGGTTTTGGTGGCCTAACGTTAATAAAGATGTTTTAACTTTTGTCGCGTCCTGTGGGGTTTGTGCTCGCTCTAAGACCCCTCATACCCGTCCGTCTGGGACCCTCTTACCCTTGAAACTTCCGGAGCGTCCATGGACTCATTTGTCTATGGACTTCATCACGGACCTTCCTCAGTCATCAGGGAAGACTGTCATACTGGTGGTTGTTGACAGGTTCAGTAAGATGGCACATTTCATTGCTCTTCCTGCCCTCCCTAATGCTAAAACTCTGGCGCAGGTGTTCATTGGGGAGATTGTGAGACTTCATGGGTTGCCTTCTGATGTGGTGTCAGATAGGGGGTCTCAGTTTGTGTCCAAGTTTTGGAGGGCATTTTGTTTACGTCGGGGATGCAATTGTCATTTTCCTCGGCTTTTCATCCGCAGACCAATGGTCAGACAGAGCGTCTGAATCAAAGCCTAGAGACTTATCTTCGGTGTTTTGTCTCAGAGAACCAGGAGGACTGGTCTTCTTTCTTGCCTCTGGCAGAGTTCGCTCTTAACAACAGGCGGAGCGAGTCCACTGGTAAGTCCCCGTTTTTTGGGGCATATGGTTTTCATCCCCAGTTTTGTACATTCAATGGGGGGGGCCCTTCTGGGGTTCCTGAGGAGGAGCGTTTCTCGTCGTCACTTGCTTCAGTGTGGAGAGGTGTATTGAATAATCTGAGTGCTATGGGGAACCGTTATAAACGTATGGCTGATAGGAGGAGAGTTTCTGGTCCAGATCTTAATGTGAACGATCTGGTATGGTTGTCTACCAGGAATATAAAACTTAAAGTTCCCTCCTGGAAGCTGGGCCCCAGATTCATCGGGCCAGTACATTATCAGTTCCATAATTAATCCTGTGGCATTTCGTCTGGACCTCCCTCCTACGTTTAAAATTCATAATGTGTTCCACAAGTCATTACTTAAGAGGTACGTGGCACCAGTCATACCATCACCTCTACCTCCTCCTCCAGTGGTGGTCAATGGTAACTTGGAGTTTCAAGTGTCAAAGATCATTGACTCACGTCTGAATCGCCGGTCCCTTCAGTACTTGGTGCATTGGAAGGGGTATGGTCCAGAGGAGAGGACGTGGGTTCCTGCGTCTGACATTAACGCAGATCGTTTGGTGCGGACCTTCCACAGAACTCACCCGGGCAAACCTGGCCCTGAGGTCCGGAGGCCCCTCGTAGAAGGGGGGGTACTGTCATGTGTGCATCGCCACGAAGATTGTCGCGGTTGCACATTCTGACTTCTCACAGCTGAGTTGCTGTTTCTTTGTGTTTGGCAGTTAGGGAGTTAATTCTGTCTGTGCTCAGTTCTGGGACTGGGTGCAGTTTCTTCCGGCTGCAATTAATTATTTGTTGATTGGTTTCCTTTAAATCTCTGGTTGTCTGTGTTGGGAGTTGCCAGTGAAATTCTTCATGCAGACCACAGATAGGATTGTATCTGTATAGACTTAAGTTAAAGAGCTCCTTAGTTGTTTTAAGCTCACCTTGCTTAGAGTTTAATATCCCAGATCATTTATGTTCCTTCTGTGTTTGAGTGTGTATGCAAGTCTGTGTTTTCTCCAGTCTGTCTTATATGTCTAATCTGTGTATTTAGCAGAGATCAGCCCATATCCCTTTGGTGGTAATCAGAATCCTTCTTAGGACTGATTACAGGGTTCAGGGACTGATAGGAGACAGGGTTAGGCTGGAGACTTGGACCTCTGAACCATTATCAGTACCTCCAAGGTGAGGGATTAGTTAGGACCCCAGTTTAGGGTCAGGTTAGACCCCCGGTCCTCCTCTTTCCTGTGACAGTGTATCAAGTCCTCAAGATTAACCCTGAGTTCAACGGATATCGTGTCAGGTAAATCTATTCTATATTTACATGCTGATGTTGCTAATCTATATGTTGTATAGAGTGTTGTTCTTTTAAGAATAGTTTACTGACATCGTACACATATCATAAGATTGCGTGACACCCGGGCACCCTTCCAGAGCCCCAGGCCTCCGCCAAAATTCTAGGTATCGAATTTGGTCCCGGGGACTATCCCCAGCAAAATTGGGAGGGCAGACTCAAGATTGCCGCCCAAAAGGTGGACCAGTGGAAGGGTTTTTCTTTAACCCTGAGGGAAAGGGTTGGCTTGGCTAAAGGTTTTCTGCTTCCCTTGTTAATTTACCTGGGCAGTGTGTGCATCTTGCCAGAACCTCTCTGGACACGGGTTTACAGCCTGTTCTTCCAGCTGTTATGGGGGAATAGGCTCAACCTAATCAAGAGAGAGGTCACGTACCGTACGAGGAGACTAGGTGGGTTGGGTATGGTCAACCCAGTAGTGTTCTTAGTGAACACCTTTCTTAAAGCCAACATTTCCAACCTCTGGCTAGAGAGGGCTCCTCCGTGGGTATTCTCCTGCAGGGGTTGGTTTCGGCCCTTCTTCCAGGAATGGGAGACAGGAGGGCAGGTGAAGGATCTCCGTACACCTCACGGACATCTCCCGGCTTACGCTACCCCGGTTCTGAAGGTGATCCGCCGGTGGGGTCTGGAAGTGAGGGAAATCAGGACCATGTCGAGACAATGTCTTGGCAGAAGGGTTCTGTTGACCCATTTCCAGAAGCCCCTGGTCCTCAGGATTGCCCAGGCCGGGATCTGGAGGTGGGGCTCGGGCTTTTAAATTCAGAGCGGATCCCCACGAAGTTTTGGGACTTGGCCTGGCGCTGCTTTCACGGGAGACTGTATGTAAGGGACAACTTGAAGTACAGGAACTCCGATGATCGGGGTTGTCCTCGTGAGGAGTGTGGCGACGTGCTGGAAAGCATGGAGCACTTCCTCCTTCAGTGTCCCTTTAATGCAGAGGTTTACAACAGGGTGGGTGCTTCCATACGTTGGCCGCGGCTGGCGTCCCTTTCCTACGCCGAGTGGGTCTATGGGGCGTTCAGATCCCTGGGTGGCCGGGAGCGGAGCACTTTATTCCTAGTTAGCGTAGTGGTCAGGTTTTACACGTGGAATGCACGGTGTTTAGTATTGACGCAGCAGAAAGCCCTCCCCTGGGATGAGGTGGTTAGTAACATCTTGGGTGACCTGGGGAAGGTGCGTTCTTTGGAGTTCGAGAGGTTGGGTGTGAGGAGGGCCTCTTGGCTTTGGAGGGGCTTCTCCTTTTAAAAAACACACTCAAGGGAGAGTTGTTTTGTGTGTGAATGGTGGTAGGGATAGCATAAGTGGTGTGGGTGTTGAGGGAGAGAAGTAGGGGTAGATAGGGTCAGGGAGGGTCAGTGAGAGGGACACATAGAGAGTTAGTCAAGTTAAGTTAGGTAGAGTAGGGATAGATAGGGATAGATAGGGACAGTTTGTTAGGGACAGAAGTAGGGACAGTTTAGTTGATAAGGGACAGGGTGAATGTGTTGGTGGTAAAGGGACAAGGCCTCTTAGGGCTCCAGTCTCCTGGTGGTGGGCTATTGCATGACACGGTAGCTTTTTTGTTTTGTAATAAAATAATGATGGATATTGGGCTTGCAGGCACCGAACTTGGGCCTTGCTGTGTAAGAAGTGATTAAAAGAAATGTTATGCTTTAGATTAATGCTGATAAGTTGAGTTATGGTTTATATTGTATATATTATGTATTATGTGTTAATGTTGGTTATTTTGAGTGTTTGTTGACATATAGTTGAATGTGGGGGAATAGTTTAGGTTGGGAGGGGGTTGTTTTGGGGTGTTGGGGTTTTGGGGAATTTTTGAAGGGCTTTGGGCAGAGAAAATGAACTCACCATGGACCCTATGGACCCAAGGAAAGAAGAAGATTGCTGTGGTAAAGGGCATAAAACTTTATATGGACCCGGTTTGATGTGAGGCCATGAACTTATGGACCTGAGGTGAGGTGGGGGTGATTATTATAAAATTATAAAAAAATAAATAAATAAAAAAAAAAAAAAAAAGGTGTGTGATATATATTTTAGGTAGTGTTATTTGCGTTTTGAGGCAGTGGGCCAAACTTTATGTTAATAATTTCTTGTAAATTATGTAAATAAGTGTGAATGGGGTGGGAGGATGTGTGTGTGAATGTGGATGTAAGAATATGTTTTTTGTTTTGTTTTCTCTTCCCTTTTATTTTTAACCCCTTAATGTCCGATGACGTGCAGAGTCCGTTATGACAAGGTGCCAGTTCCGGCACCAGGACGGACTCTGCACGTCATGCCTTTGATCTACCACAGCGTGTAAACACGCCGTGGTAGATCAGTGCCGACAGCTGTCACAGACAGCTGACAGGCACGGCAAGCTGTGCGGGGACCTTTGCCGTCGGTCCCCGCACTCACAGCGCTGTGGTTGGTCAGTCAATCTGACTGACCAAACACAGCAGGGATCGCGCAGGAGAAGCTGAAATTTCAGCTTCCCCAGCGCGATCAGTGCAGGAGCCGGCGCTGCAGTGGCCAGGCTTCCTGCACTGACAGCCAGGAGCGGAGCCCCCACCGCCCCTGGCTGTTAACCCCCTGACTGCTGCGATCGAGCGCGATCGCAGAGCTCAGGGGGGGAGGCAGAGGGTCGGGTGCTCCCTCTGCCTCAGATCAGCGTCCCAGCGATGTAATCGCAGGGTCTGATCTCTGCCTTGATGACCCGGGGGTTGTCATGACAACCTCCGGGTCATCTAGCTACGGGAAGCTGCTGTGATCATGTCACAGCAGCTTTCCCCATAGGTACAATGCATTGCAATGCCAGAGCATTGCAATGCATTGTAACTGTAATCAAAAGTAAAAAAAGTGAAAGTCCCATAAAGGGATAAGTTGAAAAAAATCATTTTTTTAAAAAAATTGTAAAAAAAATATTAAAAAATAATTTAAAAAAAATCCCCTAAAAAATACACATTTTTATGTAATAAAAAAAATAAAAAACAAAAAAATACACATGTTAGGTATCGCCACGTCCGTAAAATCCCATCTATAAAAGCATAACCCTAGTTAACCCCTTCAGTGAAAGCCGTAAAAAAAAAACACAAAAAAGTAGTAAATTATACTTTTTCCAAGCGGTATCATTATACCGCTTGGAAAAAGTGCAATAACACGAGATCAAAAAGTCAGATATAAATAATCATGGTACCGCTGAAAACGTCATCTTGTCCCGCAAAAAACAAGCTGCTATACAGCATCATCAGCGAAAAAATAAAAAAATTATAGCTCGCGGAATAAACTGATGCAAAAATAATTATTTTTTCTATAAAATTCTTTATTGTGTAAAAAACGCCAAAACATAAAAAAAATATATAAATGAGGTATCGCTGTAATCGTAGTGACCCGAAGAATAAAGCTGCTTTATCAATTTTACCACACGCGGAACGGGGGAAAAAAAATTAAAAAAAAAACAATTCCTGAATTGCTGGTTTTTGTTCATTCTGCTTCCACAAAAATCGGAATAGGAAGCGATCAAAAAACGTTATGTGCCCGAATATGGTACCAATAAAAACGTCAGCTCGTCCCGCAAAAAATAAGCCCACAGATAACTCTGTCGGCCGAAATATGGAAAAATTATAGCTCTCAAAATACGGCGATGCAAAAAATTATTCCAAAAAATTATTCCAAAAAAAAGCATCTTTTAGTGTGTGACAGAAGCTAAACATGAATAAAGGGAGTAAATCTGTTATCGCTGTAATCGCACCGATCCGAGGAATAAAGTCGCCTAATCACTAATATCGCACGAGGAACGGCGTAAAAAAGAAAACCAATTCTTCACCTTTGGTAGATTTGTTCATTGTGCCTCCCAAAGATCGCAGTAAGGCGATCACAGTGGTTCCCCCCCGCATATGGGGTATCAGCGTACTCAGGACAAAATGCACAATAGCTTTTGGGGTCCTATTTCTCCTGTTACCCTTATAAAAATAAAAATTTGGGGGCAAAAAGGTCATTTTTGTGGAAAAAAATATGATTTTTTTTATTTTCACGGCTCTACGTTATAAACTTCTGTGAAGCCCTTGGGGTTCAAAGTGCTGACCACACATCTAGATAAGTTCCTTGGGGGGTCTAGTTTGCAAAATGGGGTCATTTGTGGGGGGTTTCTACTGTTTAGGCACATCAGGGGCTCTCCAAGCGCGACATGACACCCGCAGACCATTCCATCAAAGTCTGCATTTAAAAACGGTGCTCCTTCCCTTCCGATCTCTGCCATGCGTCAAAATAGTGGTTCCCCCCCACATATGGGATATCAGCGTACTCAGGACAAATTGCACAATAGCTTTTGGGGTCCTATTTCTCCTGTTACCATTATAAAAATAAAAATTTGGGGCAAAAAGATTATTTTTGTGGAAAAAAATATGATTTTTTTATTTTCACGGCTCTACGTTATAAACTTCTGTGAAGCACTTGGGGGTTCAAAGTGCTCACCACACATCTAGAAAAGTTCCTTGGGGGTCTAGTTTCCAAAATGGAGTCACTTGTGGGGGTTTCTACTGTTTAGGCACATCAGGGGCTATCCAAACGTGACATGACACCCGCAGACCATTCCATCAAAGTCTGCATTTGAAAAAGGCGCTACTTCCCTTTCGAGCTCTGCCATGCGTCAAAATAATGGTTCCCCCCCACATATGGGATATCAGCGTACTCAGGACAAATTGCACAATAGCTTTTGGGGTCCTATTTCTCCTGTTACCATTATAAAAATAAAAATTTGGGGCAAAAAGTTTATTTTTGTGGAAAAAAATATGATTTTTTTATTTTAACGGCTCTACGTTATAAACTTCTGTGAAGCACTTGGGGGTTCAAAGTGCTCACCACACATCTAGAAAAGTTCCTTGGGGGGTCTAGTTTCCAAAATGGAGTCACTTGTGGGGGGTTTCTACTGTTTAGGCACATCAGGGGCTATCCAAACGTGACATGACACCCACTAGACCATTCCATCAAAGTCTGCATTTGAAAAAGGCGCTACTTCCCTTTCGAGCTCTGCCATGCGTCAAAATAGTGGTTTCCCCAACATATGGGGTATCAGCGTACTCAGGACAAATTGCACAATAACTTTTGGGGTCCTGTTACCCTTTGGAAAATAACAATTGGGGGTGGAAAGATCATTTTTGTGGAAAAGATATGATTTTTTAATTTTACTGCTCTACGTTATAACCTTCTGTGAAGCCCTTGGGGGTTCAAAGCTCTCACCACACATCTAGATAAGTTCCTTGGGGGTCTAGTTTCCAAAATGGGGTCACTTGTGGGGGGTTTCCACTGTTTAGGCACACAGGGACTCTCCAAATGCGACATGGCGTCCAATCTCAATTCCAGCCAAAAAAGTCAAATGGCGCTGCTTCCCTTCCGAGCTCTGCCATGCGCCCAAATAGTGGTTTACCCCCACATATGGGGTATCAGCGTACTCAGGACTAATTGCCCAATAACTTTTGGGGTCCTTTTATCCTTTGGAAAATAATAATTGGGATGAAAAGATCATTTTTGTGGAAAAAATATGATTTTTTAATTTTACGGCTCTACGTTATAACCTTCTGTGAAGCCCTTGGGGGTTAAAAGCTCTCACAACACATTTAGATGAGTTCCTTGAGGGGTCCAGTTTCCAAAATGGGGTCACTTGTGGGGGGTTTCCACTGTTTAGGCACACAGGGACTCTCCAAATGCGACATGGCGTCCAATCTCAATTCCAGCCAAAAAAGTCAAATGGCGCTGCTTCCCTTCCGAGCTCTGCCATGCGCCCAAATAGTGGTTTACCCCCACATATGGGGTATCAGCGTACTCAGGACTAATTGCCCAATAACTTTTGGGGTCCTTTTATCCTTTGGAAAATAATAATTGGGATGAAAAGATCATTTTTGTGGAAAAAATATGATTTTTTAATTTTACGGCTCTACGTTATAACCTTCTGTGAAGCCCTTGGGGGTTAAAAGCTCTCACAACACATTTAGATGAGTTCCTTGAGGGGTCCAGTTTCCAAAATGGGGTCACTTGTGGGGGGTTTCCACTGTTTAGGCACACAGGGACTCTCCAAATGCGACATGGCGTCCAATCTCAATTCCAGCCAAAAAAGTCAAATGGCGCTGCTTCCATTCCGAGCTCTGCCATGCGCCCAAATAGTGGTTTACCCCCACACATGGTATATCGGTGTACTCTGGAGAAATTGTACAACAAATATTGTGGTTCATTTTCTCCTGATACCCTTGACAAAATTTAAAAAAATTGTGTCGAAAGAAAAATTTTGGGAAAAAAAGTTATATGTTCATTTTTTCCTTCCACATTGCTTCAATTCTTGTGAAGTATCTAAAGGGTTAATAAACTTCTTGAATGTGGATTTGAACACGTTGAGGGGTGCAGTTTTTAGAATGGTGTCACTTTTGGGTATTTTCTGTCATATTGACCCCTCAAATTCACTTCAAATGTGAGGTGGTCCCTTAAAAAATGGTTTTGTAAATTTTGTTGGAAAAATGAGAAATTGCTGGTCAACTTTTAACACTTATAACTTCATAACAAAAAAAAATTTTGGTTCCAAAATTGTGCTGATGTAAAGTAGACATGTGGGAAATGTTATTTATTAACTAATTTTTGTGACATATCTCTCTGATTTAATGGCATAAAAATTAAAAGTTTGAAAATTGTAAAATTTTCAAAATTTTTGCCATATTTCCATTTTTTTCATAAAAAAAACGCAAGTTATATTGAAGAAATTTTACCACTATCATGAAGTACAATATGTCACGAGAAAACAATCTCAGAATCGCCAAGATCTGTAGAAGCGTTCCAGAGTTATAACCTCATAAAGAGACAGTGGTCAGAATTGTAAAAATTGGCCTGGTCTTTAACCTACAAAATGGCTTGGTCATTAAGGGGTTAAAGAAGGTTCCTGCTGGGGGTCCTTGAAGAACTGGAAAGTTCTGGATGGACTTATAAAGAGTCTCGGACAATGGCGGATGGAAAGTGGATCATGTGCTGGCTCCTAGGTTTCAGTTATTTAACTATTTTCTTTGTTTTGTGCTTTTTGTTTTATGTGGTCTTGGACATAAGCTTTGGTTTTTGTTTTTGTGTATATGTAATATGTATGTGTTTTGTAATTTTTCAATAAAAAAAAGGTTCCAGCTCCACCCAGGAAGTGGAGAGGTGTGGTTGCTGGTGGTGGTAGAAGCTGTGTGCAAGCTGCTTGGAGCTAAGTGCCTGGGAAGGAGGATTTTTTTTTCTCTATCTGGACTGCTACCTGCCCCTTCCCAGGCAGAGAGACTTTCCCTGGGACTGAGCGTCGGGGCTGAGCCCCTGGCTCCCACCCCCCGGCAAGCTAGCTGGGGGTGGGGGGCCTCACATAACATCTAGAGGCCCACGCTACAGCAAGCCAATCCCAGGGATGAACAGGAAAAAGACATCGGGGGGCCGCAAGGCTCCAGGATCCAGGACCCCTGAAGCCGGGGCCGTGGCAGCTCCTTCTCCCGGTGAGGAGGCTGCAGGCAGAGGTGCGGCAGGAGCCCCCCTTAATATCTGGGGCTCCAAGGCTGCGGGAGAGCCGTCCACCATCTATGCCTCCCGCATCCATGCCCACCTCTGTGAGTATGAGGAGGCAGCTAAGCAGCTGAGGATACTCCGGGAGAGGTTGAGGGGAGCTCGAGTGACAGCAAAAAATAAGCTCCCTGCCTCAAAGAGAGCGGAGGTATCTGCCACGGTCGGAAGGCTGAAGGGGGAGATAAGAGCACTGGAAGAGAGGAGGAAGATCATCCTGGAGGGAAGCGGCCCCTTCGAGGAGAAGCTAAGGAACGATGACCGGTTCAGAGCCATGACCGGGGGTTCTCCTGGGGGGTCAGGAGGCCCCAGCCAGGTGGAGGACGAGGAGGAGGAAGATGGCGGAACATCTGCGCCAGCTCCACCTGGGGACCTGGTGAGTAAGAGCGCCCAGGACCTGGTGTCACGCGGTCTTATGATATGTGTACGATGTCAGTAAACTATTCTTAAAAGAACAACACTCTATACAACATATAGATTAGCAACATCAGCATGTAAATATAGAATAGATTTACCTGACACGATATCCGTTGAACTCAGGGTTAATCTTGAGGACTTGATACACTGTCACAGGAAAGAGGAGGACCGGGGGTCTAACCTGACCCTAAACTGGGGTCCTAACTAATCCCTCACCTTGGAGGTACTGATAATGGTTCAGAGGTCCAAGTCTCCAGCCTAACCCTGTCTCCTATCAGTCCCTGAACCCTGTAATCAGTCCTAAGAAGGATACTGATTACCACCAAAGGGATATGGGCTGATCTCTGCTAAATACACAGATTAGACATATAAGACAGACTGGAGAAAACACAGACTTGCATACACACTCAAACACAGAAGGAACATAAATGATCTGGGATATTAAACTCTAAGCAAGGTGAGCTTAAAACAACTAAGGAGCTCTTTAACTTAAGTCTATACAGATACAATCCTATCTGTGGTCTGCATGAAGAATTTCACTGGCAACTCCCAACACAGACAACCAGAGATTTAAAGGAAACCAATCAACAAATAATTAATTGCAGCCGGGAGAAACTGCACCCAGTCCCAGAACTGAGCACAGACAGAATTAACTCCCTAACTGCCAAACACAAAGAAACAGCAACTCAGCTGTGAGAAGTCAGAATGTGCAACCGCGACGATCTTCGTGGCGATGCACACATGACAGTACCCCCCCTTCTACGAGGGGCCTCCGGACCCTCAGGGCCAGGTTTGCCCGGGTGAGTTCTGTGGAAGGTCCGCACCAAACGATCTGCGTTAATGTCAGACGCAGGAACCCACGTCCTCTCCTCTGGACCATACCCCTTCCAATGCACCAAGTACTGAAGGGACCGGCGATTCAGACATGAGTCAATGATCTTTGACACTTGAAACTCCAAGTTACCATTGACCACCACTGGAGGAGGAGGTAGAGGTGATGGTATGACTGGTGCCACGTACCTCTTAAGTAATGACTTGTGGAACACATTGTGAATTTTAAACGTAGGAGGGAGATCCAGACGAAATGCCACAGGATTAATTATGGAACTGATCCTGTACGGCCCGATGCATCTGGGGCCCAGCTTCCAGGAGGGAACTTTAAGTTTTATATTCCTGGTAGACAACCATACCAGATCGTTCACATTAAGATCTGGACCAGAAACTCTCCTCCTATCAGCCATACGTTTATAACGGTTCCCCATAGCACTCAGATTATTCAATACACCTCTCCACACTGAAGCAAGTGACGACGAGAAACGCTCCTCCTCAGGAACCCCAGAAGGGCCCCCCCATTGAATGTACAAAACTGGGGATGAAAACCATATGCCCCAAAAAACGGGGACTTACCAGTGGACTCGCTCCGCCTGTTGTTAAGAGCGAACTCTGCCAGAGGCAAGAAAGAAGACCAGTCCTCCTGGTTCTCTGAGACAAAACACCGGAGATAAGTCTCTAGGCTTTGATTCAGACGCTCTGTCTGACCATTGGTCTGCGGATGAAAACCCGAGGAAAATGACAATTGCATCCCCGACGTAAACAAAATGCCCTCCAAAACTTGGACACAAACTGAGACCCCCTATCTGACACCACATCAGAAGGCAACCCATGAAGTCTCACAATCTCCCCAATGAACACCTGCGCCAGAGTTTTAGCATTAGGGAGGGCAGGAAGAGCAATGAAATGTGCCATCTTACTGAACCTGTCAACAACCACCAGTATGACAGTCTTCCCTGACGACTGAGGAAGGTCCGTGATGAAGTCCATAGACAAATGAGTCCATGGACGCTCCGGAAGTTTCAAGGGTAAGAGGGTCCCAGACGGACGGGTATGAGGGGTCTTAGAGCGAGCACAAACCCCACAGGACGCGACAAAAGTTAAAACATCTTTATTAACGTTAGGCCACCAAAACCGGCGAGAAAGGAGATCTAAAGTAGCCTTACTCCCTGGATGTCCTGCTAAAGCAGAATTATGATGTGCCTCAAAAACCTTTTGTCTCAACTGATTTGGGACAAACAGTCTCCCTGGAGGTCCTGCAGGGGCGTCCCCCTGAGCCTTTAACACCTCCTCCTCAAGCTCAGAACATACAGCCGACACTACCACCCCCTCCTGAAGGATAGGAATCGGGTCATCCATTTTCCCGGCCCCTGGGAAACTGCGAGACAAGGCATCCGCCTTAACATTCTTAGATCCAGGGCGATAAGTGACAACAAAATTAAACCTGGTAAAAAACAACGACCATCGAGCTTGTCTGGAATTCAGACGCTTAGCAGATTCCAAATACAGCAGGTTCTTGTGATCAGTAATGACGGTGACCGGGTGGACTGCCCCCTCCAAAAAGTGACGCCATTCTTCAAAAGCCAACTTAATGGCCAAAAGTTCCCTATTGCCGATATCATAATTCCTTTCGGCGGACGACAATTTTTTAGAAAAGAAAGCGCACGGATGCCATTTACCAGGGGACGGACCCTGGGACAATATTGCACCCACCCCTACGTCAGACGCGTCCACCTCCACAACGAACGGCTGTGATGCATCTGGTTGGATGAGAACGGGTGCCGAAGCAAAACATTTTTTCAAAGAGGAAAAAGCTTGGCAAGCTTTGTCCGACCATTTAGAAAAATCCGTCCCTTTTCTTGTCATGTCAGTGAGAGGTTTGACAACAGATGAGAAATTACAAATAAATTTCCGGTAGTAGTTAGCAAACCCCAGAAAACGCTGCAGAGCCTTAAGATCCTCTGGCTGATCCCATTCAAGCACTGCTCTCACCTTTTCAGGGTCCATACGGAAACCGGAGGCTGACACCAAGAAACCCAAAAACTGAAGTTCCTGTACGGCGAATACACACTTTTCCAGTTTGGCGTATAGTTTATTGTCTCGCAAGATCTGCAACACCTGTCTCACATGCTCCTGGTGAGACACAAGATCTGGTGAGTAAATTAAAATGTCATCCAAATATACGACCACAAACAGCCCCACCAGATGACGAAAAATGTCATTAACAAAATGTTGGAATACTGCTGGTGCAGTAGTCAGACCAAAAGGCATGACAAGGTTCTCATAATGTCCCTCCGGCGTGTTAAACGCCGTTTTCCACTCATCCCCCTCTTTTATCCTAATCAGATTATACACCCCCCTGAGATCCAATTTAGAGAACCATTTGGCGCCAACAATTTGATTGAAGAGATCAGGAATCAGAGGGAGTAGATATGGATCTCGAACAGTAATCCGATTAAGTTCGCGGAAATCCAAACAAGGGCGTAGGCCTCCATCTTTTTTCTTCACAAAGAAGAACCCCGCGGCCACTGGGGAAGATGAAGGTCTAATATGCCCTTTGGCCAGACTTTCCGAAATATAATCTTTCATAGCCTGCCTCTCAGGACCAGAAAGGTTATATAACCTAGCTTTAGGTAACTTAGCATCAGGAAGTAAATTAATAGAGCAGTCATACACGCGATGAGGAGGCAACTCCTGACACCCCTCCTCAGAGAACACATCCCCAAAGTCCTCCAAAAAAGGAGGCAAAGTACTAGGCACGACCGCACTGATGACTGTGTTCATGCAGTTACTTTTGCAAAACTCCCCCCATTGGCTTATATCTCTGGACTGCCAATTAATCACAGGGTTATGTTTAACCAACCAAGGAAGTCCCAACACAATAGGAGTAGGTAGACCCTCCAACACATAACAAGATAATAGTTCCCTATGTATTGCCCCTACCCGAAGGTCAATGTTATGAACCTCATGAACAAAGCTACCTTGGCCGAGAGGCCTGGCGTCAATGGAGAATATAGGGATCGGTTTGACCAATACACTCAGATGCATACCTTGAGCCTGAGCAAACTGAGCGTCAACCAGATTAGCCCCGGACCCACTATCAAGAAGAACAGAAAATCTCTCCACTCTCGTACCAACCACCACCTCCACTGGTACAAGGAACTGAGAAGAACTAGCGGACGAAATACATACTCCCAGGTTGTCGTCCACCACACAACCTGGGATTAACAGTTTTCCGGCGACTTTTTGCTCAACAAGGCACGGGATGGACATCCCCAACAAAATGTCCCTCTTTCCCGCAGAAGAAACACCTTCTAGTCCTGCGGCGTACCGCCAATCCCCTCCTACGAAATGATGTCCCTCCCAACTGCATAGGCTCCTCCGAACAGACAAGGGGAACCTCAACATAAGGGACTTTAGTAGTAGGTGGAGTAACAACAGGGGGCGGAGTTACCTCGCACCTCTCCCGGAGCCGTCTATCAGTACGGATAGCTAGGGCCATAGCAGCCTCCAGTGATGGAGGAGAATCATACTGAGCCAAAACGTCCTTTAATTTGTCAGAAAGCCCATGACAAAACTGGCTCCTAAGAGCTGGGTCATTCCACTGAGTATCTGTGGCCCATCTACGGAACTCAGAAGCAAATTCCTCCGCCGGACGATCTCCCTGCTGTATTTTACGTAATTTTGTCTCAGCAAGAGAGACCCGATCTGGGTCATCATATACCAAACCCAGGGCAGTAAAAAATCGATCTACTGACTGTAGAGCCGGGGATCCCGGAGGAAGGGAGAAGGCCCAGGATTGAGGGTCCCCTTGTAGGAGCGAGATAACAATTCCCACTCTCTGCTCTTCACTCCCTGATGATCGAGGCCGAAGCCGAAAATACAATTTACATGCTTCCCTGAAGGTAAAAAATTTGTCTCGCCCACCAGTGAACCTGTCCGGGAGAGCAACCTTAGGTTCAACTCTGGTTTGCTCCAGGGGAGACAAAACTTTGGACTTAATGTCCGTCAGCTCCATGGATAATCCCTGCAACTGCAGAGCCAGCTGGGCTACTGGATCCATGGCAACTGGGAATAATTTTATGGGCCAGTGAAAATGTCACGCGGTCTTATGATATGTGTACGATGTCAGTAAACTATTCTTAAAAGAACAACACTCTATACAACATATAGATTAGCAACATCAGCATGTAAATATAGAATAGATTTACCTGACACGATATCCGTTGAACTCAGGGTTAATCTTGAGGACTTGATACACTGTCACAGGAAAGAGGAGGACCGGGGGTCTAACCTGACCCTAAACTGGGGTCCTAACTAATCCCTCACCTTGGAGGTACTGATAATGGTTCAGAGGTCCAAGTCTCCAGCCTAACCCTGTCTCCTATCAGTCCCTGAACCCTGTAATCAGTCCTAAGAAGGATTCTGATTACCACCAAAGGGATATGGGCTGATCTCTGCTAAATACACAGATTAGACATATAAGACAGACTGGAGAAAACACAGACTTGCATACACACTCAAACACAGAAGGAACATAAATGATCTGGGATATTAAACTCTAAGCAAGGTGAGCTTAAAACAACTAAGGAGCTCTTTAACTTAAGTCTATACAGATACAATCCTATCTGTGGTCTGCATGAAGAATTTCACTGGCAACTCCCAACACAGACAACCAGAGATTTAAAGGAAACCAATCAACAATCAATTGCAGCCGGGAGAAACTGCACCCAGTCCCAGAACTGAGCACAGACAGAATTAACTCCCTAACTGCCAAACACAAAGAAACAGCAACTCAGCTGTGAGAAGTCAGAATGTGCAACCGCGACGATCTTCGTGGCGATGCACACATGACACCTGGTGAGTAAGAGCGCCCAGGACCTGGTGGGTAAGAGCTCCCAGGTATCACGCAGCGGGATAGCCCCCGAACAAGTGGCTCTCCCATCGGACTCCAGTGACATGGAGGAAAGTGGGAGTGAGGGGGAGGATGGAGGGAGCGGGAGTAATAACAAGGGGGGCTGCCTCATCCTACAGCAAGTGAGGCAGATTGAGTCCCCGGCACGGTTTGGCACGCTGTTGTTTGGGGATGAGGTCTGCCTTGAGGATGAGGCAACTGGGAAGAGGGGAAGAAGGCGTAAGGCGAAGCAAGTGGTGGAGGAAAAAACTTGTTTTTGTCCCTCTTTCCGGGGCCCCCCAGTCCCGCTGTGTGGAACCCGCTGCCCACCCCAGCCCGGGCCCTGTGGTGGGTCCGGTGCAAGGGAGCGGGGAGAGTAAAGTCTGCCTGGGTCTTGCTGACACTTCTGGTGGTGGCAGGTCGGATTCAGGCAGCGATATGGAGGTCGGTGCTGGTACTGGTAATGGTGGCGTTAGTGGGGGTGCTTGGGCTCAGTCCCCGGTGGCAGGGGGGGCTGGCCCAGCACCTGGTAAAGGTAAAGCCAGGGCCGCATCTCCAATTGCGGTGAGAGCAGTTTCTGGGCCCCCCACGAACGGATCCGTTAAATCTGGATCACTTATGGGGGTCCAGAAGCATAGAAGGGGCACAGATACTGCTGTAAAGCAGCAATTAAAGACCTGCAAGGGTTTGGTCGCTCCCCTGGAGGCGACCGTGGTGAAGCCGGGGCACTCGGCACGTAGACCCCAAAAGGGGTCCGTGCGGGGGACCCCGCCACCACTGGATGCCGAAGGGGAGTGGCCAGCCTTGCCTACAGCAGGGGGTGGGTACAGAGCGGCAGTGAAGGCCTGTGGGGGGGCGTGGCCTCCCTGAATGTTGCCCTGCCTGCAGAGGCATGCAGGGGGGGCGTGCTCTCCTTGATCGCAATCCCGCCTGCCGTGCTTGCATCATCTGGGGTGGGTGTGGCCTCGCAAGGGGCTGCTGCCCAGCCTGGAGTTGCTGTAGCCGATGGAGGGGGCGTGGCCTCGGCGGCCGTGGCTCCGCCCACTGTGCCCGTGTCATCTGGGGTGGGCGTGGCCTCGCAAGGGGCTGCTGCCCAGCCTGGAGTGACTGTGGGCCGGCGGGGGGGAGGAATGGGGGGCGTGGCCTCAGCGACAGTGGCTCCGCCCACTGTGCCCGTGTCATCTGGGGTGGGCGTGGCCTCGCAAGGGGCTGCTGCCCAGCCTGGAGTGACTGTGGGCCGGCGTGGGGGCGTGGCCTCGGCGGCTGTGGCTCCGCCCACTGTGCCCGAGTCATCTGGGGTGGGCGTGGCCTCGAAAGGGGCTGCTGCTCAGCCTGGAGTGGCTGTGGCCAGTGGGGGGGGCGTGGCTTTGGCGGGTCCGCCGCCCTCTGTGCTGCCCACCCATACCATCGGGTCTGCAGCCCCAAAAGCCGGTAGGGAGTTGTCGGGGTCCCCAACCCACTTACGGTCATCTGGTGGTACGGGGTCTCCGGCGCTCCAGGTAAAGCCGGCGGAGGAGGTGTGTGGAGGGCAGGGTGCGGTGGCAAAGTCCGTCCCTGCCCTAGGAAGCACAGAGAAAGGAAAGAAGAAAAAAAAAAAAAGTGTTCCAGAGAGCCCAGGAGCTGCTGCTGCTCCTGAGCCCAGGCAGGGTGTACTAAGTGCACTCTGCTCTGGAGCATTTAAAGGGGCAGCGGCACTCCTGGGTAGAGAAAAAAAAAATGATGAAGACAAAGACATCTTTATCCAGCCAGGGCCCCCAGCAGGAGGTGTGGAAAGCGGCAAAGATAAAGGCAATGTAAATATTGTAAATAATGCAAATATTGTAAATAATGAAAATAATGTAAATAATAGTGTATATATGGATAGTATGGATAGTGAGGTTGATAGTGATGGTGTGAGTGACATTTTTGAAGAGCTGTTTGCGGAGGTGGTGCATGGAGGTGTGAGTGATGGCGAGGGTGGTATGAATGAGGGAGTGAGTCTGGGAGTGAATGCCGGGGTGGATGCAGGTGTGAATGTGGGAGCAAGTGTGAGTGGGGTAAGGGCTGGTCCATCTGCCTCCCCAGCCGTGGCTCCCAGGCGTTCATATGCGGGGGTCACGGCTGGGGGTAGGGGGGGCTCCAGGGGGGTTCTCAGGGGGTCTCCTCACCTCTGGACTCCGGGGACGGCGTTTTGCACCGCCGTTTCCTGGAGGCCCTCAAAAGGGGAGAAAGGTCGATAATTGTAGAGGGGAGGACGGTGGACTTGTCTTTCTGGATAGAGAGACATGGTTTAGCCGCCTTCCAAGAGAGAAGAGAGGGAGGGACTGTCTGGTCTCTCCCAACAGCCGGGCAAGGGCTGGTAAGGAGGAATGTGGTCCGTCTTCGGTGGGGGAGCAGTGAAGCTTGCCCACCCAGGAGTAGGGTGGTGGAGCTCCTCCTGAAGATGGGCTTCAGGGCAGATGACATCTTTGCCCTGATCCATCGCACATCAGCCCGTTTCTTTGACATCAGCTTTGTTCGGCCAGAGGGGCTTGAGCTCTTCTGGTCAAATTATGAGCTGGTGAAAGGGGAGCCCGGATGGCGAGGCTTCGTCGTACAGGCGGTGTCTCGCCAAAATTCCGTCAAGAGAGTGACCGTGGTGACATGTAACGAGTCACTCTCAGGCGTGGACATAATGACGTGGCTTTCCCGGTATGGGGAAGTCACTGAGGTCCCAAAAAAGAACAGGGACGAGTTTGGTATTTGGTCGGGGGGCTGGACCTTCATGGTTAAGTTGAAGGTCTCAGGCGATACGGTCACCCACATCCCTTCCTCGGCATTCCTGGGAAGGGACAGGATCCTGATCTTCTACCAGGGGCAGCCGAAGGTTTGTCACAAGTGCGGCGATCCCCTCCACTTCAGCGCAAGCTGCAAGGTGCAGAAATGTGCCTTGTGTGGCGGGGTGGGCCATCTCGCCGCTGCATGTAGGGACATTCGGTGCAACCTGTGTGGTGACCTTGGTCACCCGTACAGCCGCTGCCCTCGCTCCTTCTCCAATACTGCTGCGGGCCCGGTGGGGGGAGACCGTGGGGGGAAACCTCCGGCGGGGCTTCCTCTGTCGCAGGCGGGCGGTGGTAGCGGGGAGGGGGCTGAGGGGCCAGTGAGGAAAGGCAAAGTCACTAGAGGCCCCTCATATCAGCGGAGGCAGGCGGCTCGCCAGGGGGGTAAGGAGCAGGTGGAGCCTCGGGTAACCGGGGTGATGCCTGCTCCTCCCTCTGGGTTGGTGGCTAAAGCCTCTGAGGCCCTGGGGGAGGAAGCGGTGAACGAGGAGATCAGGAGGATGGAGAGGGAGATAAAGCGGCTGACTCAGACAACTCCTCTCAATATGAAAGTGTTGATGAGGAAGTCTTAGAGCAGCCTACAGCATCAAAGGGTGGAAAAAAACGTAACAACAGGAGGGGGAGAAGAGGCTGAATAAGTCTTCCAAATCCCCCCCACCCCCGACCGTGAGGGTACCAACGGAAGTGCCCACCGTTCCCCCTCTGATCACACTCTCCAACCGGTTCCAGGCCCTTGAGGACTCTGCTAAAGAGTCGCCGGACGAGGGCAGGGGACCGGGGGCGGCATCGGGGGGTCTTTTAGGGGATGGCGGAGTCCAACCCTTGGGGGAGTTGTTTTCTCCAAGGGGGGGACAGACCTGGAGTCCGGAGGTGAGGACACCAGGGGAGGAGGAATGGACACCTCGTCCACCTTAAAAAGGAAGGGTTCCGACTCCTCCCCAGAGGGTGGTGGGAGTGGGGTGGGTAAGAAGAAGGCCGTCGAGCTTGATCACTCATGATGGCTGAACTCGCTCCGTTGACGCTGGCGTCCATTAATGTCGCCAGCATTAAGTCAGATGCGGCTAGATTTACGGCCTTTGATTTTCTCACCCGAATTGAGGCTGAAATTTTATTTTTGCAGGAGACCAGACTAACTGACATGGGGGCCATACATAAAGCACGGAGAGAGTGGAGGTGCGGGCCCTCATACTGGTCTCTTGCGGCCGAGCCGTATAGCGGGGTGGCAGTCCTCTTTAAGACTGCAGATGTGGAATGCAGAAGAGTGATCGAGCTAGAAATGGGGAGGTGCCTGGTCCTTGACGTCTTCATGAGGGGACAAGAGCTACGGCTCATAAACATCTATGGTCCACAATCAAAGTGGGACCGGAAATGTCTCTTCCTGAGGATTAAGCCCTTTCTTTTTACAAGCCGGCAGGTGGTCTTCGGTGGGGACTTCAACACCATTACGAGGTCCCGTGATCGGGGGGTCCTGGAGATCGCCTGGCTTATGACAGCGTCGCGCTCAATAGCATAACCAGTGAAGCTCGCCTGGTGGATGTCCACATCCGGCACACCCCAGGTCACGGGGGTTTCACCTATCATAGGGGTAGCTGTAGATCTAGAATAGACAGGTTTTTTTTAAAGGAGGATGCCATCTTTTCTGCTGTGTCCGCCGTTGAGGTGGAGTTCTCCGATCACTGTCTAATTTTCTTTTCTCTGAATGTTGCAGAAACTCCCCGGATGGGAAGAGGGCTGTGGAAGCTGAATTCGTCCCTGCTGGAAGAAGCGACTGTGAGACAATCCTTCGAGGATTTTCTTCAGAGCCAGGTACCGCTTTTGGATCTCTGTAGTAGTAAGTCAGAGTGGTGGGAGATCTTTAAAAAGCGGGTGGCGGGGTTCTTCCGCAAGCTCTCGAGCCTCAGGAGTCTGAACAGGCATCGCTTGTATCAGGCTCTGGGGAGGAAACTCGAGCAGCTCGTCTCGACTGGAGGTGACCGTGAGGAAATCTCCAGAGTGAAGTCTTTGCTTAAGAGGTGTCAGTATGATAGGCACACATCTTTGGTTTTTGAGAGGGATTTCGGGAAGTACCGCTCACCCGACCCCTACAGGAACTGTAAGATGTCAGTGAATTGTAAAATGGTGACAGGACTGATCGATAGTACGGGGTCCCTGAACAGATCCAAATCAGGGATCCTGGAGGTGGTCAGGTCCTTTTACTCACACCTCTTGGGAAAGAGGGATCTAGATCGGGATGAGATGTCGGCTTTCCTGGCTGAAACCATCCCTGAGCCAGGGGATGATCCCTCTCTTGGTGTTTTGGCAGAATCAATCAGGGAAGAGGAAGTGAGACTGGCCATTGATGGGCTTCGGGGCACCCTTTTGAGGTAGGTTCTGGGGTCCGTCAGGGCTGTCCTCTGAGCCCACTTTTATACGCGTTCGCGATCGATCCCTTCCTGAGGAGGGTAGATCGTGGACCGTTGGTGGGAGTCGGGATGGACCAGGCGGCTCTGGGCCTCCTCTGAGGGTGGTGGCGTACGCTGACGATGTTTCCCTTTTCGTGTCCTCGAGAGGGGAGGCGGATTGGGTCATGTCTGAGGTCGTGCGTTACTCGGAGGCATCCGGGTCCATGATCAACCGGGAAAAGTGTGAGAGTCTCTGGCTGGGAGGGGGAGATCCTAGTTTTGATCTCCCGGGCACCCTTCCAGAGCCCCAGGCCTCCGCCAAAATTGTAGGTATCGAATTTGGCCCCGGGGACTACCCCCAGCAAAATTGGGAGGGCAGACTCAAGATTGCCGCCCAAAAGGTGGACCAGTGGAAGGGTTGGTCTTTAACCCTGATGGAAAGGGTTGGCTTGGCTAAAGGTTTTCTGCTTCCCTTGTTAATTTACCTGGGCAGTGTGTGCATCTTGCCAGAACCTCTCTGGACATGGGTTTACAGCCTGTTCTTCCAGCTGTTATGGGGGAATAGGCTCAACCTAATCAAAAGAGAGGTCACGTACCGTACGAGGAGACTAGGTGGGTTGGGTATGGTCAACCCAGTAGTGTTCTTAGTGAACACCTTTCTTAAAGCCAACATTTCCAACCTCTGGCTAGAGAGGGCTCCTCCGTGGGTATTCTCCTGCAGGGGTTGGTTTCGGCCCTTCTTCCAGGAATGGGAGACAGGAGGGCAGGTGAAGGATCTCCGTACACCTCACGGACATCTCCCGGCTTACGCTACCCCGGTTCTGAAGGTGATCCGCCGGTGGGGTCTGGAAATGAGGGAAATCAGGACCATGTCGAGACAATGTCTTGACAGAAGGGTTCTGTTGATGTCACACTGTCTAATGATATGTATACAATGTCAGTAAACTATTAATACAGGAACAACACTCTATACAACAACTAGTATAGCAACATCAGCATGTAAGTATAGAATAGATTTACCTGACACGATATCTGCTGAACTCAGGGTTAATCTTGAGGACTTGATGAGCTGAAACAGGAAAGAGGTGGACCGGATCTAACCTGACCCTAAACTGGGGTCCTAACTAATCCCTCACCTTGGAGGTACTGATAATGGTTCAGAGGTCCAAGTCTCCAACCTAACCTGTTTCCTATCAGACCCTGAACCCTGTAATCAGTCCTAAGAAGGATCCTGACTACCACCAAAGGGATATGGGCTGATCTTAGCTAAATACACAGATTAGACATATAAGACAGACAGGATAACACTCCCTTGCATACACACTCAAACACCAAAGGAACATAAATGGTCTGGGAAATAAACTCTAACCAAGTTGAGCTTAGAACAACTAAGGAGCTCACAACTAAAGTCTATACAGATTCATTCCTATCTGTGGTCTGCATGAAGGTTTCACTGGCAACTCCCCAAGCAGACAACCAGGAATTTAAAGGAAACCAATCAACAAATAATCAATTGCAGCCGGGAGAAACTGCACCCAGTCCCAGCACCGAGCACAGACAGAATTAACTCCCTAGCTGCCAAACACAAAGAAACAGCAGCTCAGCTGTGAGAAGTCAAAATGTGCAACCGCGACGATCTTCGTGGCAATGCACACATGACAGTACCCCCCCTTCTACGAGGGGCCTCCGGACCCTCAGGGCCAGGCCTGCCCGGGTGAGTTCTGTGGAAGGTCCGAACCAAACGATCTGCGTTAACATCAGACGCAGGGACCCACGTCCTCTCCTCTGGACCATACCCCTTCCAATGCACCAAGTACTGAAGGGACCGGCGATTCCGACGAGAGTCAATGATCTTTGATACTTGAAATTCCAAGTTACCATTGACCAACACAGGAGGAGGAGGTAGAGGTGACGGTATGACTGGTGCCACATACCTTTTAAGTAATGACTTGTGGAACACATTATGAATTTTAAACGTAGGAGGGAGGTCCAGACGAAATGCCACAGGATTAATTATGGAACTGATCCTGTACGGCCCGATGAATCTGGGACCCAGTTTCCAGGAGGGCACCTTAAGTTTTATATTCCTGGTAGACAACCATACCAGATCGTTCACATTCAGATCTGGACCAGAAACTCTCCTCCTATCAGCCATACGTTTGTAACGGTTCCCCATCGCACTCAGATTATTCAATACACCTCTCCACACAGAAGCAAGTGACGACGAGAAACGCTCCTCCTCAGGAACCCCAGAAGGACCCCCCCCATTGAAAGTACAAAACTGGGGATGAAAACCATATGCCCCAAAAACGGGGACTTACCAGTGGACTCGCTCCGCCTGTTGTTAAGAGCGAACTCTGCCAGAGGCAAGAAAGAAGACCAGTCCTCTTGGTTCTCTGAGACAAAACACCGGAGATATGTCTCTAAGCTCTGATTCAGACGCTCTGTCTGACCATTGGTCTGCGGATGAAAAGCCGAGGAAAATGACAATTGCATCCCCCGACGTAAACAAAATGCCCTCCAAAATTTGGACACAAACTGAGACCCCCTATCTGACACCACATCAGAAGGCAACCCATGAAGTCTAACGATCTCCCTAATGAACACCTGCGCCAGAGTTTTAGCATTAGGGAGTGCAGGAAGAGCAACGAAATGTGCCATCTTACTGAACCTGTCAACAACCACCAGTATGACAGTATTCCCTGACGACGGAGGAAGGTCCGTAATGAAGTCCATAGATAAATGAGTCCATGGACGCTCCGGAAGTTTCAAGGGTAAAAGGGTCCCAGACGGACGGGTATGAGGGGTTTTAGAGCGAGCACACACCCCACATGACGCGACAAAAGTTATAACATCTTTATTAGCATTAGGCCACCAAAACCGGCGAGAAAGGAGATCTAAAGTAGCCTTACTCCCTGGATGTCCTGCTAGAGCAGAATTATGATGTGCCTCAATAACCTTTTGTCTCAACAGATTTGGGACAAACAGTCTCCCTGGAGGTCCTGCATGGGCGTCCCCCTGAGCCTCTAACACCTCCTCCTCAAGCTCAGAAAATACAGCCGACACTACCACCCCCTCCTGAAGGATAGGACTCGGGTCATCCGTTTTCCCGGCCCCTGGGAAACTGCGAGACAAGGCATCAGCCTTTACATTCTTAGACCCCGGCGATAAGTGACGACAAAATTAAACCTGGTAAAAAACAACGACCATCGAGCTTGTCTGGAATTCAGACGCTTAGCGGATTCCAAATACAACAGGTTCTTGTGATCAGTAATAACGGTAACCGGGTGGACTGCCCCCTCCAAAAAGTGACGCCATTCTTCAAAAGCTAACTTAATGGCCAAAAGTTCCCTATTGCCGATATCATAATTCCTTTCGGCGGACGACAATTTCTTAGAAAAGAAAGCGCACGGATGCATTTACCAGGGGACGGACCCTGGGACAATATAGCACCCACCCCTACGTCAGACGCATCCACCTCCACAATGAACGGCTGAGATGCATCTGGTTGGATGAGAACGGGTGCCGAAGCAAAACATTTCTTCAAAGAGGAAAAGGCTTGGCAAGCTTTGTCCGACCATTTAGAAAAATCCGTCCCTTTTCTTGTCATGTCAGTGAGAGGTTTGACGACAGATGAGAAATTACAAATAAATTTCCGGTAGTAGTTAGCAAACCCCAAAAAACGCTGCAGAGCCTTAAGATCCCCTGGCTGATCCCATTCAAGCACTGCTCTCACCTTTTCAGGATCCATACGGAAACCGGAGGCTGACACCAAAAAACCCAAAAACTGAAGTTCCTGTACGGCAAATACACACTTCTCCAGTTTGGCGTATAATTTATTGTCTCGCAAGATCTGCAACACCTGTCTCACATGCTCCTGATGAGACACAAGATCTGGCGAGTAAATTAAAATGTCGTCCAAATATACAACCACAAACAGCCCCACAAGGTGACGAAAAATGTCATTAACAAAATGTTGGAATACTGCTGGTGCAGTAGTCAGACCAAAAGGCATGACTAGGTTCTCATAATGTCCCTCCGGCGTGTTAAACGCCGTTTTCCACTCATCCCCCTCTTTTATCCTAATCAGATTATACGCCCCCCTGAGATCCAATTTAGAAAACCATTTGGCGCCAACAATTTGATTGAAGAGATCAGGAATAAGAGGGAGTGGATACGGATCTCGAACAGTAATCCGATTGAGTTCGCGGAAATCCAAGCAAGGGCGTAGGCCTCCATCTTTCTTCTTCACAAAGAAGAACCCCGCGGCTACTGGGGAAGATGAAGGTCTAATATGCCCTTTGGCCAGACTTTCAGAAATATAATCTTTCATAGCCTGCCTCTCAGGACCAGAAAGATTATACAACCTAGCTTTAGGCAACTTAGCATCAGGAAGGAGATTAATAGAGCAGTCATACACGCGATGAGGAGGCAACTCCTGACACCCCTCCTCAGAGAAAACATCCCCAAAATCCTCCAAAAAAGGAGGCAATGTACTAGGCACGACCGCACTGATGACTGTGTTCATGCAGTTGCTTTTGCAAAACTCACCCCATTGGCTTATTTCTCTGGACTGCCAATTAATCACAGGGTTATGTTTAACCAACCAAGGAAGTCCCAACACAATGGGAGTAGGTAGACCCTCCAACACATAACAAGATAATTGTTCCCTATGTATTGCCCCTACCCGAAGGTCAATGTTATGAACCTCATGAACAAAGCTACCTTGGCCGAGAGGCCTGGCGTCAATGGAGAATATAGGGATCGGTTTGACCAATACACTCAGATGCATACCTTGAGACTGAGCAAACTGAGCGTCAACCAGATTAGCCCCGGAACCACCATCAAGAAGAACAGACAATCTCTCCACTCTCGTACCAACTACCACCTCCACTGGTACAAGGAACTGAGAAGAACTGGCGGATGAAATACATACTCCCAGGTTGTCGTCCACCACACAACCTGGGATTAACAGTTTTCCGGCGACTTTTGGCTCAACAAGGCACGGGATGGACATTCTCCAACAAAATGTCCCTCTTTCCCGCAGAAAAAACATCTTCTAGTCCTGCGGCGTACCGCCAATCCCCTCCTACGAAATGATGTCCCTCCCAACTGCATAGGCTCATCCGAACAGACAAGGGGAACCTCAACATAAGGGACTTTAGTGGTAGGTGGAGAAACAACAGGGAGTGGGGTTACCTCACCCCTCTCCCGAAGCCGTCTATCAGTACGGATAGCTAAGGCCATAGCAGCCTCCAGAGAAGGAGGAGACTCATACTGAGCCAAAACGTCTTTTAATTTATCAGAAAGCCCATGACAAAACTGGCTCCTAAGAGCTGGGTCATTCCACTGAGTATCTGTGGCCCATCTACGAAACTCAGAAGCAAATTCCTCTGCCGGACGATCTCCCTGCTGTATCTTACGTAATTTTGTCTCAGCAAGAGAGACCCGATCTGGGTCATCATATACCAATCCCAGGGCAGTAAAAAATTGATCTACAGACTGTAGAGCCGGGGATCCCGGAGGAAGGGAAAATGCCCAGGATTGAGGGTCCCCTTGCAGAAGTGAGATAACAATTCCCACTCTCTGCTCCTCACTCCCTGATGATCGAGGCGGCCGAAAATACAATTTACATGCCTCCCGGAAGGTGAAAAATTTGTCTCGCCCACCAGTGAACCTGTCCGGGAGAGCAACCTTAGGTTCAACTCTGGTTTGCTCCAGGGGAGACAAAACTTTGGACTTAATGTCCGTCAGCTCCATGGATAATCCCTGCAACTGCAGAGCCAGCTGGGCTACTGGATCCATGGTAACTGGAGATAATTTTTATGGCCAGTGAAAATGTCACGCTGTCTAATGATATGTATACAATGTCAGTAAACTATTAATACAGGAACAACACTCTATACAACAACTAGTATAGCAACATCAGCATGTAAGTATAGAATAGATTTACCTGACACGATATCTGCTGAACTCAGGGTTAATCTTGAGGACTTGATGAGCTGAAACAGGAAAGAGGTGGACCGGGATCTAACCTGACCCTAAACTGGGGTCCTAACTAATCCCTCACCTTGGAGGTACTGATAATGGTTCAGAGGTCCAAGTCTCCAACCTAACCCTGTCTCCTATCAGACCCTGAACCCTGTAATCAGTCCTAAGAAGGATCCTGACTACCACCAAAGGGTATGGGCTGATCTTAGCTAAATACACAGATTAGACATATAAGACAGACAGGATAACACTCGCTTGCATACACACTCAAACACCAAAGGAACATAAATGGTCTGGGAAATAAACTCTAACCAAGTTGAGCTTAGAACAACTAAGGAGCTCACAACTAAAGTCTATACAGATTCATTCCTATCTGTGGTCTGCATGAAGGTTTCACTGGCAACTCCCCAAGCAGACAACCAGGAATTTAAAGGAAACCAATCAACAAATAATCAATTGCAGCCGGGAGAAACTGCACCCAGTCCCAGCACCGAGCACAGACAGAATTAACTCCCTAGCTGCCAAACGCAAAGAAACAGCAGCTCAGCTGTGAGAAGTCAAAATGTGCAACCGCGACGATCTTCGTGGCAATGCACACATGACAGTTGACCCATTTCCAGAAGCCCCTGGTCCTCAGGGATTGCCCAGGCCGGGATCTGGAGGTGGGGCTCGGGCTTTTAAATTCAGAGCGGATCCCCACAAAGTTTTGGGACTTGGCCTGGCGCTGCTTTCACGGGAGACTGTATGTAAGGGACAACTTGAAGTACAGGAACTCTGATGATCGGGGTTGTCCTCGTGAGGAGTGTGGCGACGTGCTGGAAAGCATGGAGCACTTCCTCCTTCAGTGTCCCTTTAATGCAGAGGTTTACAACAGGGTGGGTGCTTCCATACGTTGGCCGCGGCTGGCGTCCCTTTCCTATGCCGAGTAGGTTTATGGGGCGTTCAGATCCCTGGGTGGCCGAGAGCGGAGCACTTTATTCCTAGTTAGCGTAGTGGTCAGGTTTTACACGTGGAATGCACAGTGTTTAGTGTCGACGCAGCAGAAAGCCCTCCCCTGGGATGAGGTGGTTAGTAACATCTTGGGTGACCTGGGGAAGGTGCGTTCTTTGGAGTTCGAGAGGTTGGGTGTGAGGAGGGCCTCTTGGCTTTGGAGGGGCTTCTCCTTTTAAAAAACACACTCAAGGGAGAGTTGTTTTGTGTGTGAATGGTGGTAGGGATAGCATAAGGTGGTGTGGGTGTTGAGGGAGAGAAGTAGGGGTAGATAGGGTCAGGGAGGGTCAGTGAGAGGGACACAGAGAGTTAGTCAAGTTAAGTTAGGTAGAGTAGGGATAGATAGGGATAGATAGGGACAGTTTGTTAGGGACAGAAGTAGGGACAGTTTAGTTGATAAGGGACAGGGTGAATGTGTTGGTGGTAAAGGGACAAGGCCTCTTAGGGCTCCAGTCTCCTGGTGGTGGGCTATTGCATGACACGGTAGCTTTTTTGTTTTGTAATAAAATAATGATGGATATTGGGCTTGCAGGCACCGAACTTGGGCCTTGCTGTCTAAGAAATGATTAAAAGAAATGTTATGCTTTAGATTAATGCTGATAAGTTGAGTTATGGTTTATATTGTATATATTATGTATTATGTGTTAATGTTGGTTGTTTTGAGTGTTTGTTGACATATAGTTGAATGTGGGGGGAATAGTTTAGGTTGGGAGGGGGTTGTTTTGGGGTGTTGGGGTTTTGGGGAATTTTTGAAGGGCTTTGGGCAGAGAAAATGAACTCACCATGGACCCTATGGACCCAAGGAAAGAAGAAGATTGCTGTGGTAAAGGGCATAAAACTTTATATGGACCCGGTTTGATGTGAGGCCATGAACTTATGGACCTGAGGTGAGGTGGGGGGTGATTATTCTAAAATTAAAAAAAAAAAAAAGGTGTGTGATATATATTTTAGGTAGTGTTATTTGCGTTTTGAGGCAGTGGGCCAAACTTTATGTTAATAATTTCTTGTAAATTATGTAAATAGGTGTGAATGGGGTGGGAGGATGTGTGTGTGAATGTGGATGTAAGAATATGTTTTTTGTTTTGTTTTCTCTTCCCCTTTTATTTTTAAAGAAGGTTCCTGCTGGGGGTCCTTGAAGAACTGGAAAGTTCTGGATGGACTTATAAAGAGTCTCGGACAATGGCAGATGGAAAGTGGATCATGTGCTGGCTCCTAGGTTTCAGTTATTTAACTATTTTCTTTGTTTTGTGCTTTTTGTTTTATGTGGTCTTGGACATAAGCTTTGGTTTTTGTTTTGTGTATATGTAATATGTATGTGTTTTGTAATTTTTCAATAAAAAAAGAGTTCCAGCTCCACCCAGGAAGTGGAGAGGTGTGTGGCTGGAGGAGAGCAAGGCTGTGTGCAAACCAAGCTCCTGGGGAGGAGGACTTTTCCACCTGGACTTTTTGCCTGATCCTCCCCAGGAGAGAGAAGCCTTCCCTGGGACTGAGCGTCGGGGCTGTGCCCCTGGCTCCCACCCCCCGGCAAGCTAGCGGGGGGTGGGGGGCCTCACATCACATCTAGAGGCCCACGCTACAGCAAGCCAGTCCCAGGGATGAACAGGAAAAAGACACCGGGGGGCCGCAAGGCTCCAGGATCCAGGACCCCTGAAGCCGGGGCCGTGGCAGCTCCTTCTCCCTGTGAGGAGGCTGCGGGCAGAGGTGCGGCAGGAGCCCCCCTTAACATCTGGGGCTCCAAGGCTGCGGGAGAGCCGTCCACCATCTATGCCTCCCGCATCCATGCCCACCTCTGTGAGTATGAGGAAGCAGTTAAGCAGCTGAGGATACTCCGGGAGAGGTTGAGGGGAGCCCGAGTGACAGCAAAAAATCGGCTCCCTGCCTCAAAGAGAGCGGAGGTATCTGCCACGGTCGGAAGGCTGAAGGGGGAGATCAGAGCACTGGAAGAGAGGAGGAAGATCATCCTGGAGGGAAGCGGCCCCTTCGAGGAGAAGCTAAGGAACGATGACCGGTTCAGAGCCCTGACCGGGGGGTCTCCTTGGGGGTCAGGAGGCCCCAGCCAGGTGGAGGAGGACGAGGAGGAGGAAGATGGCGGAACATCTGCGCCAGCTCCACCTGGGGACCTGGTGAGTAAGAGTGCCCAGGACCTGGTGAGTAAGAGCGCCCAGGACCTGGTGGGTAAGAGCTCCCAGGTATCGCGCAGCGGGATAGCCCCCGATCAAGTGGCTCTCCCACCGGACTCCAGTGACATGGAGGAAAGTGGGAGTGAGGGGGAGGATGGAGGGAGCGGGAGTAATAACAAGGGGGGCTGCCTCATCCTACAGCAAGTGAGGCAGATTGAGTCCCCAGCACGGTTTGGCATACTGTTGTTTGGGGACGAGGTCTGCCTTGAGGATGAGGCAACTGGGAAGAGGAGGAGAAGGCGTAAGGCGAAGCAAGTGGTGGAGGAGAAACTTGTTTTTGTCCCTCTTTCCGGGGCCCCCCAGTCCCGCTGTGTGGAACCCGCTGCCCACCCCAGCCCGGGCCCTGTGGTGGGTCCGGTGCAAGGGAGCGGGGAGAGTAAAGTCTGCCTGGGTCTTCCTGACACTTCTGGTGGTGGCAGTTCGGATTCAGGCAGCGATATGGAGGTCGGTGCTGGTACTGGTAATGGTGGCGTTAGTGGGGGTGCTTGGGCTCAGTCCCCGGTGGCAGGGGGGGCTGGCCGAGCACCTGGTAAAGGTAAAGCCAGGGCCGCATCTCCAATTGCGGTGAGAGCAGCTTCTGGGCCCCCCACGAACGGATCCGTTAAATCTGGATCACTTATGGGGGTCCAGAAGCATAGAAGGGGCGCAGATACTGCTGTAAAGCAGCAATTAAAGACCTGCAAGGTGTTGGTCGCTCCCCTTGAGGCGACCGTGGTGAAGCCGGGGCACTCGGCACGTAGACCCCAAAAGGGGTCCGTGCGGGGGGCCCCGCCACCACTGGATGCCGAAGGGGAGTGGCCAGCCTTGCCTACAGCAGGGGGTGGGTACAGAGCGGCAGTGAAGGCCTGTGGGGGGCGTTGCCTCCTTGAGTGTTGCCCTGCCTGCAAAGGCAGGGGCATGCAGGGGGGGCGTGCTCTCCTTGACCGCAATCCCGCCTGCCGTGCTCGCATCATCTGGGGTGGGTGTGGCCTCGCAAGGGGCTGCTGCCCAGCCTGGAGTTGCTGTAGCCGGTGGAGGGGGCGTGGCCTCGGCGGCCGTGGCTCCGCCCACTGTGCCCGGGTCATCTGGGGTGGGCGTGGCCTCGCAAGGGGCTGCTGCACAGCCTGGAGTGGCTGTGGGCTGGCGGGGCGTGGCCTCGGCGGCCGTGGCTCCGCCCACTGTGTCCATGTCATCTGGGGTGGGCGTGGCCTCGCAAGGGGCTGCTGCCCAGCCTGGAGTGGCTGTGGCCGGTGGGGGGGCGTGGCCTTGGCGGGTCCACCGCCCTCTGTCCTGCCCACCCATACCATCGGGTCTGCAGCCCCAAAAGCCGGTAGGGAGTTGTCGGGGTCCCCAACCCACTTACTGTCATCTGGTGGTGCGGGGGCTCCGGCGCTCCAGGTAAAGCCGGCGGGGGAGGTGTGTGGAGGGCAGGGAGCGGTGGCAAGATCCGTCCCTGCCCTAGGAAGCACAGGGAAAAAAGAGAAAAAAAAAATGTGATTCCAGAGAGCTCAGGAGCTGCTGCTGCTCCCGGGCCCAGGCAGGGTGTACTAAGTGCACTCTGCTCTGGAACATTTAGGCTAAGTTCACACGTTGCGGAATTGCCGCGGAAATTTCCGCGGCAATCCCGCACTTCTCCCGCAGGAAATACGCACGTTTTTTGTATGCTGATTCCCACCAGAATAATAGCGTTTTGCAAGCGTAATTAGCTTGCAGAATGCTAGCGTTTTCCTAGCGATCTGTAGCATCGCTTGGAAAACTGATTGACAGGTTGATCACACGAGTCACACAGTGTTTCACACGTGTGACCAACTTTTTACTATTGATGCCGCCTATGCCGCATCAATAGTAAAAAGATCTAATGTAAAAATAATAAAAAAAAATAATAAATAATGATATTCTCACCTTCCGGCGGCCCCCGCAGCCTTCCCGCCTCTCAGCGACGCTCCTGGCAACTCGCGGTCCCAAGGATGCATTGCGACAAATCACACCGATGACGTGCATCTCGCGAGACCGCTATGCCATCTGGGTGATTCTCGCAAAGGACTCTTGGGACCGGAAGTTGCCGGGAGCGTCGCTGAAGGCGGGAAAGCTGCGTGGGACGCCGGAAGGTGAGAAATATCATTATTTTTTATTTTAATTATTGTTTTACCAGGGATATGGTACCCAGGGCCTGGAGGAGAGTCTCCTCTGCTCCAGACCCTGGGTACCATCCGCACATGAACCGCTTACATTGCGCATAGTGGGCATAGCCACATGCGGAAAGTAAGCGGTTCAATGCATTCCTATGGCGGCGGAATCACCGCGGTTACGCTAAATTAATGAACATGTTGCTTTTTTTTCCGCTAAGCGTTTTTTTCGCGGAAAAAAACGCAACATGTGTACAAAACATGCGGAATCAATTAAAACGTATAGAATGCTTAATGCTTGCGTTTTGTTCGCGGTTTAACCGCGGAAAATAGCGGAAAAACCGCGAAAAAAAACGCAATTATTCCTGATCGTGTGCACTTAGCCTTAAAGGGGCAGCGGCACTCCTGGGCGGAGGAAAAAAAAAAAGTGGAGACAACACCGTTATCCAGCCAGGGCCCCCAGCAGGAGGTATGGAAAGCAGCAAAACTAAAAGCAAAGATAAAGGCAATGTAAATATTGTAAATAATGCAAATATTGTAAATAATGTAAATAATAGTGTATATATGGATAGTATGGATAGTGAGGTTGATAGTGATGGTGTAAGTGACATTTTTGAAGAGCTGTTTGCGGAGGTGGTGCATGGAGGTGTGAGTGATGGCGAGGGTGGTATGAATGAGGGAGTGAGTCTAGGAGTGAATGCCGGGGTGGATGCAGGTGTGAATGTGGAAGCAAGTGTGAGTGGGGTAAGGGCTGGTCCATCTGCCTCCCCAGCCGTGCCACCCAGGCGTTCATATGCGGGGGTCACGGCTGGGGGTGGGGGGCTCCCGGGGGGTTCTCAGGGGGTCTCCTCACCTCTGGACTCCGGGGACGGCGTTTTGCACCGCCGTTTTCTGGAGGCCCTCAAAAGGGGAGAAAGATCAATAATGGTAGAGGGGAGGACGGTGGACTTGTCTTTCTGGATAGAGAGACATGGGTTAGCCGCCTTCCAAGAGAGAAGAGAGGGAGGGACTGTCTGGTCTCTCCCAACAGCCGAGCAAGGGCTGGTGAGGAGGAATGTGGTCCGTCTTCGGTGGGGGGGCAGTGAAGCTTGCCCACCCAGGAGCAGGGTGGTGGAGCTCCTCCTGAAGATGGGCTTCAGGGAAGATGACATCTTTGCCCTGATCCATCCCTCATCGGCCCGTTTCTTTGACATCAGCTTTGTTCGGCCAGAGGGGCTTGAGCTCTTCTGGTCAAATTATGAGCTGGTGAAGGGGGAGCCCGGATGGCGAGGCTTCGTCGTACAGGCGGTGTCTCGCCAAAATTCCGTCAAGAGAGTGACCGTGGTGACATGTAACGAGTCACTCTCAGGCGTGGACATAATGACGTGGCTTTCCCGATATGGGGAAGTCACTGAGGTCCCAAAAAAGAACAGGGATGAGTTTGGTATTTGGTCGGGGGGCTGGACCTTCATGGTTAAGTTGAAGGTCTCAGGCGATACGGTCACCCACATCCCTTCCTCAGCATTCCTGGGAAGGGACAGGATCCTGGTCTTCTACCAGGGGCAGCAGAAGGTCTGTCACAAATGCGGCGATCCCCGCCACTTCAGTGCAAGCTGCAAGGTGCAGAAATGTGCCTTGTGTGGCGGGGTGGGTCATCTCGCCGCTGCGTGTAGGGACATTCGGTGCAACCTGTGTGGTGACCTTGGTCACCCGTATAGCCGCTGCCCTCGCTCCTTCTCCAATACTGCTGCGGGCCCAGTGGGGGGAGACTGTGGGAGGGAAACCTCCTGCGGGGGCTTCCTCTGTCACGGCAGGCGGTGGTGGCGGGGAGGGCGCTGAGGGGCCGGTGAGGAAAGGCAAGGTCACTAGAGGCCCCTCATATCAGCGGAGGCAGGCGGCTCGCCAGGGGGGTAAGGAGCAGGTGGAGCCTCGGGTAACCGGGGTGATGCCTGCTCCTCCCTCTGGGTTGGTGGCTAAAGCCTCTGAGGCCCTGGGGGAGGAAGCGGTGAACGAGGAGATCAGGAGGATAGAGAGGGAGGATAAAGCGGCTGATTCAGAAAGCTCCTCTCAATATGAAAGTGTTGATGAGGAAGTCTTAGAGCAGCCTACAACATCAAAGGGTGGAAAAAAACGTAACAACAGGAGGGGGAAGAAGAAGCTGAACAAGTCTTCCAAATCCCCCCCACCCCCGACCGTGAGGGTACCAACGGAAGGGCCCACCGTTCTCCCTCTGATCACACTCTCCAACCGGTTCCAGGCCCTTGAGGACTCTGCTAAAGAGTCGCCGGACGAGGGCAGGGGATCGGGGGCGGCATCGGGGGGTCCTTTAGGGGATGGCGGAGTCCAACCCTTGGGGGACGTTGTTTCTCCCAAGGGGGGGACAGACCTGGAGTCCGGAGGTGAGGACACCAGGGGAGGAGGAATGGACACCTCATCCACCTTAAAGAGGAAGGGTTCTGACTCCTCCCCAGAGGGTGGTGGGAGCGGGGTGGGTAAGAAGAAGGCCGTCGAGCTTGATCACTCATGATGGCTGAACTCGCCCCGTTGACGCTGGCGTCCATTAATGTCGCCAGCATTAAGTCAGATGCGGCTAGATTTACGGCCTTTGATTTTCTCACCCGAATTGAGGCTGAAATTTTATTTTTGCAGGAGACCAGACTAACTGACATGGGGGCCATACATAAAGCACGGAGAGAGTGGAGGTGTGGGCCCTCATACTAGTCTCTTGCGGCCGAGCCGTATAGCGGGGTGGCAGTCCTCTTTAAGACTGCAGATGTGGAATGCAGACGAGTGATCGAGCTAGAAATGGGGAGGTGCCTGGTCCTTGACGTCTTCATGAGGGGACAAGAGCTGTGGCTCATAAACATCTATGGCCCACAGTCAAAGTGGGACCGGAAATGTCTCTTCCTGAGGATTAAGCCCTTTCTTTTTACAAGCCGACAGGTGGTCTTCGGTGGGGACTTCAACACCATTACGAGGTCCCGTGATCGGGGGGGTCCTGGAGATCGCCTGGCTTATGACAGCGTCGCGCTTAATAGCATAGCCAGTGAAGCTCGCCTGGTGGATGTCCACATCCGGCACACCCCAGGCCACGGGTGTTTCACCTATCATAGGGGTAGCTGTAGATCTAGAATAGACAGGTTTTTTTTAAAGGAGGATGCCATCTTTTCTGCTGTGTCCGCCGTTGAGGTGGAGTTCTCCGATCACTGTCTAATTTTCTTTTCTCTGAATGTTGCAGAGACTCCCCGGATGGGAAGAGGGCTGTGGAAGCTGAATTCGTCCCTGCTGGAAGAAGCGAACGTGAGACAATCCTTCGAGGATTTTCTTCAGAGCCAGGTACCGCTTTTGGATCTCTGTGGTAGTAAGTCAGAGTGGTGGGAGATCTTCAAAAAGGCGGGTGGCGGGGTTCTTCCGCCAGCTCTCGAGCCTCAGGAGTCTGAACAGGCATCGCTTGTATCAGGCTCTGGGGAGGAAACTCGAGCAGCTCGTCTCGACTGGAGGTGACCGTGAGGAAATCTCCAGAGTGAAGTCTTTGCTTAAAAGGTGTCAGTATGGTAGGCACACATCTTTGGTTTTTGAGAGGGATTTCGGGAAGTACCGCTCACCCGACCCCTACAGGAACTGTAAGATGTCAGTGAATTGTAAGATGGTGACAGGACTGATCGACAGTACGTGGTCTTTGAACAGATCCAAATCAGGGATCCTGGAGGTGGTCAGGTCCTTTTACTCACGCCTCTTGGGTAGGAGGGATCTAGATCGGGATGAGATGTCGGCTTTCCTGGTTGAAACCATCCCTGAGCCAGGGGATGATCCCTCTCTTGGTGTTTTGGCAGAAGCAATCAGGGAAGAGGAAGTGAGACTGGCCATTGATGGGCTTCGGCCCAAAAAATCGCCAGGTCCGGATGGCTTAACATCCGAGTTCTATAAGACCTTTAGGGACTCCTTGGTCCCCCTCTTGACTGGGGTGTTTAATGAGTGTCTTTCCTCGGGTACTCTTACCGGTTCAATGAGGAGGTCAGCCCTGATTATTCTGTCAAAGGGTAAAGACTCGTCCCATATTGAGAACTGGCGTCCCATAGCGCTTCTCAATACGGACCGGAAGGTTCTGGCGAAGGTGTTGTTTAATCGGCTGGTCAAGTTTGCACCCCGGCTCCTTTCGGAGGCCCAGCACTGCTCTGTTCCAGGCCGCAGCACTTTTAGTGCTGTGCTCGGTGTCCGAGAGGCAGTGGAACAGGGTAGGGCAGGTCACTGGAAGGGGTATCTACTGTCATTAGACCAAGCAAAAGCCTTTGACCGGGTTAACCATGAGTACCTCTGGTCTGTCCTTTTAAGGTACGGTCTGCCTGGGAGGTTTGTAAATTGGCTAGAGATCTTGTACCAAGGGGCTGAGACTTTCCCGCTCGTGAATGGATGGTCAGGGCACCCTTTTGAGGTAGGTTCTGGGGTCCGTCAGGGCTGTCCTCTGAGCCCACTTTTATACGCGTTCGCGATCGATCCCTTCCTGAGGAGGGTAGATCGTGGACCGTTGGTGGGAGTCGGGATGGACCAGGCGGGTTCTGGGCCTCCTCTGAGGGTGGTGGCGTACGCTGACGATGTTTCCCTTTTCGTGTCCTCGAGAGGGGAGGCGGATTGGGTCATGTCCGAGGTCGTGCGTTACTCGGAGGCATCGGGTCCATGATCAACCGGGAAAAGTGTGAGAGTCTCTGGCTGGGAGGGGGAGATCCTAGTTTTGATCTCCCGGGCACCCTTCCAGAGCCCCAGGCCTCTGCCAAAATTCTAGGCATCGAATTTGGCCCCGGGGACTACCCCAGCAAAATTGGGAGGGCAGACTCAAGATTGACGCCCAAAAGGTGGACCAGTGGAAGGGTTGGTATTTAACCCTGAGGGAAAGGGTTGGCTTGGCTAAAGGCTTTCTGCTTCCCTTGTTAATTTACCTGGGCAGTGTGTGCATCTTGCCAGAACCTCTCTGGACACGGGTTTACAGCCTGTTCTTCCAGCTGTTATGGGGGAATAGGCTCAACCTAATCAAGAGAGAGGTCACGTACCGTACGAGGAGACTAGGTGGGTTGGGTATGGTCAACCCAGTAGTGTTCTTAGTGAACACCTTTCTTAAAGCCAATGTTTCCAACCTCTGGCTAGAGAGGGCTCCTCCGTGGGTATTCTCCTGCAGGGGTTGGTTTCGGCCCTTCTTCCAGGAATGGGAGACAGGAGGGCAAGTGAAGGATCTCCGTACACCTCACGGACATCTCCCGGCTTACGCTACCCCGGTTCTGAAGGTAATCCGCCGGTGGGGTCTGGAAATGAGGGAAATCAGGACCATGTCGAGACAATGTCTTGACAGAAGGGTTCTGTTGACCCATTTCCAGAAGCCCCTGGTCCTCAGGGATTGCCCGGGCCGGGATCTGGAGGTGGGGCTCGGGCTTTTAAATTCAGAGCGGATCCCCACGAAGTTTTGGGACTTGGCCTGGCGCTGCTTTCACGGGAGACTGTATGTAAGGGACAACTTGAAGTACAGGAACTCTGATGATCGGGGTTGTCCTCGTGAGGAGTGTGGCGACGTGCTGGAAAGCATGGAGCACTTCCTCCTTCAGTGTCCCTTTAATGCAGAGGTTTACAACAGGGTGGGTGCTTCCATACGTTGGCCGCGGCTGGCGTCCCTTTCTATGCCGAGTGGGTCTATGGGGCGTTCAGATCCCTGGGTGGCCGAGAGCGGAGCACTTTATTCTTAGTTAGCGTAGTGGTCAGGTTTTACACGTGGAATGCACGGTGTTTAGTATTGACGCAACAGAAAGCCCTCCCCCGGGATGAGGTGGTTAGTAACATCTTGGGTGACCTGGGGAAGGTGCGTTCTTTGGAGTTTGAGAGGTTGGGTGTGAGGAGGGCCTCTTGGCTTTGGAGGGGCTTCTCCTTTTAAAAACACACTCAAGGGAAAGTTCTGTGTGTGAATGGCGGTAGGGATAGCATAAGGTGGTGTGGGTGTTGAGGGAGAAAGTAGGGGCAGATAGGGTCAGGGAGGGTCAGTAGTGAGGGACAGATAGAGAGTTAGTTAAGTTAAGTTAGGTAGAGTAGGGATAGATAGGGACAGTTTTTTTTAGGGATAGAAGTAGGGACAGTTTTAATTGACAAGGGAAAGGGTGAATGTGTTAGTTGGTAAGGGATAGGGCCTCTTAGGGCTCCAGTCTCCTGGTGGTGGGCTATTGCATGACACAATGTAGTTTTTTGTTTTGTAATAAAATAAAAAAGAATGGATATTGAGGCTTGCAGGCACCAAACTTGGGCCTTGTGTGTTAGGAAATTTTTTAAAGTAGTTATGTTGCATTAAGTTATTATTGGTGATAATGTGATAATGTGGTTGTAGTAAATTGTTTTTTGTAATTATGTTTTGTTGTGTTTTGTAATTATATTATATGTATGTGTTATTATATGGTTTATTAAGATGATTATTTTTGAGTGTATGTAGATTATTGTGTGTGGGGGTATAGTCAGGTTGGGTGAGGGTTGTCTGGGGGTTTTTGAGGGGTGTGGTAAAAATTTTTTTAGGGCAATGGGCAAAGAACTTTGACGATATGGACCCATGGACCCAGTTGTTTTCTATATGGAAATAGGGGCATAAAACTTTATATGGACCCGGAAATGTTTGCAGTGTTTATTGAGGCCATGAACTGATGGACCTGTGGTGTGGTGGGGGGTTATAATAATAAATAAAAAAAAAAAAAAAATATATAAAAAAAAAAAAATATATATATATATATATATGTTTAGGAAGCTAAGTTTTCTGTGTGGCGGCCAGAATGGCCTTTTGTTGTTTCTGTGTTAAGGCAGTGGGCCAAACCCTTTTTTCTTCTCTCCTGTAAATATGTAAATTTGGTGTATAAGTGCGGTATGTATGTAGGTGAATGAGTGAATGAAAATTTTGGGTTTTCCTTTTTGTTTCCCCTTTTTGGTTTTTCCCTTTTTCTTTGGAGGTTTTCCTGCTGGGGGTCCCTGAGGAGCTGTAAAGTTCAGCAAGTGGACTCGTGTGTGGAAGGAAAAAGATCTCGATTAATAAGGACAAGAAAGTGAGGAGTGAACAAGTGTCAAGCAATTTTCTTTAGGTATTGTTTCTTTTTGTTTTGGATTGGAGTTGTTGTTTTGTGTATATAATGTATGTGTTTTGTATTTTTTAATAAAAAGAGTTCCAGCTCCACCCAGGAAGTGGAGAGGTGTGTGGCTGGAGGCTCTGAGGCTGTGTGCAAACCAAGCTCCTGGGGAGGAGGACTTTTCCACCTGGACTTTTTGCCTGATCCTCCCCAGGAGAGAGAGGCCTTCCCTGGGACTGAGCGTCGGGGCTGTGCCCCTGGCTCCCACCCCCCGGCAAGCTAGCTGGGGGTGGGGGGCCTCACATACCATCTGGAGGCCCACGCCACAGCAAGCCAGTCCCGGGGATGAACAGGAGGAAGACACCGGGGGGCCGCAAGGCTCCAGGACCAAGCAGGACCCCTGAAGCCGGGGCCGTGGCAGCTCCTCCCGGTGAGGAGGCTGCGGGCAGAGGTGCGGCAGGAGCCCCCCTTAACATCTGGGGCTCCAAGGCTGCGGGAGAGCCGGCCACCATCTACGCCTCCCGCATCCATGCCCACCTCTGTGAATATGAGGAGGCAGCTAAGCAGCTGAGGAGACTCCGGGAGGAGTTGAGGGGAGCCCGAGTAATAGCAAAAAAAACGGCTCCCTACCTCAAAAAGAGCGGAGGTATCTGCCACGGTCGAAAGGCTGAAGGGGGAGATAAGAGCGCTGGAAGAGAGGAGGAAGATCATCCTGGAGGGAAGCGGCCCCTTTGGGGAGAAGCTAAGGAACGATGACCGGTTCAGAGCCATGACCAGTGGGTCTCCTGGGGGTCGGGAGGCCCCAGCCAGGTGGAGGACGAGGAGGAGGAAGATGGCGGAACATCTGCGCCAGCTCCACCTGAGGACCTGGTGAGTAAGAGCGCCCAGGACCTGGTGAGTAAGAGCGCCCAGGACCTGGTGGGTAAGAGCTCCCAGGTATCGCACAGCGTGATAGCCCCCGAACAAGTGGCTCTCCCACCAGACTCCAGTGACATGGAGGAAAGTGGGAGTGAGGGGGAGGATGGAGGGAGCAGGAGTAATAGCGAGGGGGGCTGCCTCATCCTACAGCAAGTGAGGCAGATTGAGTCCCCAGCACGGTTTGGCACACTATTGTTTGGGGACGAGGTCTGCCTTGAGGATGAGGCAACTGGGAAGAGGAGGAGAAGGCGTAAGGCGAAGCAAGTGGTGGAGGAGAAACTTGTTTTTGTCCCTCTTTACAGGGCCCCCCAGTCCCGCTGTGTGGAACCCGCTGCCCACCCCAGCCCGGGCCCTGTGGTGGGTCCGGTGCAAGGGAGCGGGGAGAGTAAAGTCTGCCTGGGTCTTGCTGACACTTCTGGTGGTGGCAGTTCGGATTCAGGCAGCGATATGGAGGTCGGTGCCGGTACTGGTGGCGTTAGTGGTGGTGTTTGGGCTCAGTCCCCGGTGGCAGGGGGGACTGGCCCAGCACCAGGTAAAGGTAAAGCTGGGGCCGCATCTTCAGCGGTGAGAGCAGCTTCTGGGCCCCCCACGAACGGGTCCGTTAAATCTGGATCACTTATGGGGGTCCAGAAGCATAGAAGGGGCGCAGATACTGCTGTAAAGCAGCAATTAAAGACCTGCAAGGTGTTGGTCGCTCCCCTGGAGGCGACCGTGGTGAAGCCGGGGCACTCGGCACGTAGACCCCAAAAGGGGTCCATGCGGGGGACCCCGCCACCACTGGTTGCCGAAGGGGAGTGGCCAGCCTTGCCTACAGCAGGGGGTGGGTACAGAGCGGCAGTGAAGGCCTGTGGGGGGACGTGGCCTCCCTGAATGTTGCCCTGCCTGCAATGGCAGAGGCATGCAGGGGGGGCGTGCTTTCCTTGACCGCAGTCCCGCCTGCCGTGCTCGCATCATCTGGGGTGGGTGTGGCCTCGCAAGGGGCTGTTGCCCAGCCTGGAGGGGCTGTAGCCAGCGGGGGGGCGTGGCCTCGGCGGCCGTGGCTCCGCCCACTGTGCCCGTGTCATCTGGGGTGGGCGTGGCCTCGCAAGGGGCTGCTGCCCAGCCTGGGGTGGCTGTGGGCCAGCGGGGGGCGTGCCCTCGGCGGCCGTGGCTCCGCCCACTGTGCCAGTGTCATCTGGGGTGGGCGTGGCCTCGCAAGGGGCTGCTGCCCAGCCTGGAGTGACTGTGGCCGGTGGGGGGGCGTGGCCTCAGCGGGTCCGCCACCCTCTGTCCTGCCCACCCATACCATCGGGTCTGCAGCCCCAAAAGCCGGTAGGGAGTTGTCGGGGTCCCCAACCCACTTACTGTCATCTGGTGGTGTGGGGGCTCCGGCGCTCCAGGTAAAGCCGGCGGGGGAGGTGTGTGGAGGGCAGGGTGCGGTGGCAAAGTCCGTCCCTGCCCTAGGAAGCACAGGGAAAGAAAAAAAAAAAAAAAAGTGGTTTCAGAGAGCTCAGGAGCTGCTGCTGCTCCCGAGCCCAGGCAGGGTGTACTAAGTGCACTCTGCTCTGGAGCATTTAAAGGGGCAGCGGCACTCCTGGGCAGAGGAAAAAAAAATGGAGACAATAACATCGTTATCCAGCCAGGGCCCCCAGCAGGAGGTGTGGAAAGCAGCAGACCTAAAAGCAAAGATAAAGGCAATGTAAATATTGTAAATAATGCAAATATTGTAAATAATGTAAATAATAGTGTATATATGGATAGTATGGATAGTGAGGTTGATAGTGATGGTGTGAGTGACATTTTTGAAGAGCTGTTTGTGGAGGTGGTGCATGGAGGTGTGAGTGATGGCGAGGGTGGTATGAATGAGGGAGTAAGTCTGGGAGTGAATGCCGGGGTGGATGCAGGTGTGAATGTGGGAGCAAGTGTGAGTGGCGTAAGAGCTGGTCCATCTGCCTCCCCAGCCGTGGCACCCAGGCGTTCATATGCAGGGGTCACGGCTGGGGGTGGGGGGGGCTCCCGGGGGGGTTCTCAGGGGTCTCATCACCTCTGCACTCCGAGGACGGCGCTTTGCACCGCCGTTTCCTGGAGGCCCTCAAAAGGGGAGAAAGATCAATACTAGTAGAGGGGAGGACGGTGGACTTGTCTTTCTGGATAGAGAGACATGGTTTAGCCGCCTTCCAAGAGAGAAGAGAGGGAGGGACTGTCTGGTCTCTCCCAACAGCCGGGCAAGGGCTGGCGAGGAGGAATGTGGTCCGTTTTCGGTGGGGGGCAGTGAAGCTTGCCCACCCAGGAGCAGGGTGGTGGAGCTCCTCCTGAAGATGGGCTTCAGGGCGGATGACATCTTTGCCCTGATCCATCCCTCGTCGGCCCGTTTCTTTGACATCAGCTTTGTTCGGCCGGAGGGGCTTGAGCTCTTCTGGTCGAACTATGAGCTGGTGAAGGGGGAGCCCGGATGGCGAGGCTTCGTCGTACAGGCGGTGTCTCGCCAGAATTCCGTCAAGAGAGTAACCGTGGTAACATGTAACGAGTCACTCTCAGGCGTGGACATAATGACGTGGCTTTCCCGTTATGGGGAAGTCACCGAGGTCCCAAAAAAGAACAGGGACGAATTTGGTATTTGGTCGGGGGGCTGGACCTTCATGGTTAAGTTGAAGGTCTCAGGCGATACGGTCACCCACATCCCTTCCTCGGCATTCCTGGGAAGGGACAGGATCCTGGTCTTCTACCAGGGGCAGCCGAAGGCCTGTCACAAGTGCGGCGATCCCCGCCACGTCAGCGCAAGCTGCAAGGTGCAGAAATGTGCCTTGTGTGGCGGGGTGGGTCATCTCGTCGCTGCGTGTAGGGACATTCGGTGCAACCTGTGTGGTGACCTTGGTCACCCGTATAGCCGCTGCCCTCGCTCCTTTTCCAATACTGCTGCGGGCCCGGTGGGGGGAGACCGTGGGGGGGAAACTTCCGGCGGGGCTTCCTCTGTCGCGGCGAGCGGTGGGGCGGGGAAGGGGCTGAGGGGCCAGTGAGGAAAGGCAAAGTCACTAGAGGCCCCTCATATCAGCGGAGGCAGGCGACTCGCCAGGGGGGTAAGGAGCAGGTGGAGCCTCGGGTAACCGGGGTGATGCCTGCTCCTCCCTCTGGGTTGGTGGCTAAAGCCTCTGAGGCCCTGGGGGAGGAAGCGGTGAACGAGGAGATCAGGAGGATGGAGAGGGAGGACAAAGCGGCTGATTTAGACAGCTCCTCTCAATATGAAAGTGTTGATGAGGAAGTCTTAGAGCAGCCTACAGCATCAAAGGGTGTAAAAAAACGTAACAACAGGAGGGGGAAGAAGAGGCTGAATAAGTCTTCCAAATCCCCCCCACCCCTGACCGTGAGGGTACCAACGGAAGGGCCCATCGTTCCCCCTCTGATCACACTCTCCAACTGGTTCCAGGCCCTTGAGGACTCTGCTAAAGAGTCGCCGGACGAGGGCAGGGCACTGGGGGCGGCATCGGGGGGTCTTTTAGGGGATGGCGGAGTCCAACCCTTGGGGGACGTTGTTTCTCCCAAGGGGGGGACAGACCTGGAGTCCGGAGGTGAGGACACCAGGGGAGAAGGGATGGACACTTCGTCCACCATAAAAAGGAAAGGTTCCTACTCCTCCCCAGAGGGTGGTGGGAGTGGGGTGGGTAAGAAGAAGGCCGTCGAGCTTGATCACTCATGATGGCTGAACTCGCCCCGTTGACGCTGGCGTCCATTAATGTCGCCAGCATTAAGTCAGATGCGGCTAGATTTACGGCCTTTGATTTTCTCACCCGAATTGAGGCTGAAATTTTATTTTTGCAGGAGACCAGACTAACTGACATGGGGGCCATACATAAAGCACGGAGAGAGTGGAGGTGCGGGCCCTCATACTGGTCTCTTGCGGCCGAGCCGTATAGCGGGGTGGCAGTCCTCTTTAAGACTGCAGATGTGGAATGCAGACGAGTGATCGAGCTAGAAATGGGGAGGTGCCTGGTCCTTGACGTCTTCATGAGGGGACAAGAGCTGCGGCTCATAAACATCTATGGTCCACAATCAAATTGGGACCGGAAATGTCTCTTCCTGAGGATTAAGCCCTTTCTTTTTACAAGCCGGCAGGTGGTCTTCGGTGGGGACTTCAACACCATTACGAGGTCCCGTGATCGGGGGGGTCCTGGAGATCGCCTGGCTTATGACAGCGTCGCGCTCAATAGCATAGCCAGTGAAGCTCGCCTGGTGGATGTCCACATCCGGCACACCCCAGGTCACGGGGGTTTCACCTATCATAGGGGTAGCTGTAGATCTAGAATAGACAGGTTTTTTTTAAAGGAGGATGCCATCTTTTCTGCTGTGTCCGCCGTTGAGGTGGAGTTCTCCGATCACTGTCTAATTTTCTTTTCTCTGAATGTTGCAGAGACTCCCCAGATGGGAAGAGGGCTGTGGAAGCTGAATTCGTCCCTGCTGGAAGAAGCGAACGTGAGCCAATCCTTCGAGGATTTTCTCCAGAGCCAGGTACCGCTTTTGGATCTCTGTAGTAGTAAGTCAGAGTGGTGGGAGATCTTCAAAAAGCGGGTGGCGGGGTTCTTCCGCCAGCTCTCGAGCCACAGGAGTCTGAACAGGCATCGCTTGTATCAGGCTCTGGGGAGGAAACTCGAGCAGCTCGTCTCGACTGGAGGTGACCGTGAGGAAATCTCCAGAGTGAAGTCTTTGCTTAAGAGGTGTCAGTATGATAGGCACACATCTTTGGTTTTTGAGAGGGATTTCGGGAAGTACCGCTCACCCGACCCCTACAGGAACTGTGAGATGTCAGTGAATTGTAAAATGGTGACAGGACTGATCGATAGTACGGGGTCCCTGAACAGATCCAAATCAGGGATCCTGGAGGTGGTCAGGTCCTTTTACTCACGCCTCTTGGGAAAGAGGGATCTGGATCGGGATGAGATGTCGGCTTTCCTGGCTGAAACCATCCCTGAGCCAGGGGATGATCCCTCTCTTGGTGTTTTGGCAGAAGCAATCAGGGAAGAGGAAGTGAGACTGGCCATTGATGGGCTTCGGCCCAAAAAATCGCCAGGTCCGGATGGCTTAACATCCGAGTTCTATAAGACCTTTAGGGACTCCTTGGTCCCCCTCTTGACTGGGGTGTTTAATGAGTGTCTTTCCTCGGGTACTCTTCCCGGTTCAATGAGGAGGTCAGCCCTGATTATTCTGTCGAAGGGTAAAGACTCATCCCGTATTGAGAATTGGCATCCCATAGCGCTTCTCAATACGGACCGGAAGGTTCTGGCGAAGGTGTTGTTTAACCGGCTGGTCAAGTTTGCACCCCGGCTCCTTTAGGGGGCCCAGCACTGCTCTGTTCCAGGCCGCAGCACTTTTAGTGCTGTGCTCGGTGTCCGAGAGGCAGTGGAGCAGGGTAGGGCAGGTCACTGGAAGGGGTATCTACTGTCATTAGACCAAGCAAAAGCCTTTGACCGGGTTAACCATGAGTACCTCTGGTCTGTCCTTTTAAGGTACGGTCTGCCTGGGAGGTTTGTAAATTGGCTAGAGATCTTGTACCAAGGGGCTGAGACTTTCCCGCTCGTGAACGGTTGGTCAGGGCACCCCTTTGAGGTGGGTTCTGGGGTCCGTCAGGGCTGTCCTCTGAGCCCACTCTTATATGCGTTCGCGATCGATCCCTTCCTGAGGAGCAGGGCCGGCGTCAGCACCCGGCACACCCGGGCCAGTGCCGGGGCCCTTAGCAGGCGGGGGGGCCCACTCGCAGTCTGACACCCCCGCGCGGAGAGCGGTGTCAGCGCCACCACTGGGCCCCCCCCGCCTGCTCAGGTCCCCGGCAGCAGCTGGCAACAATACTTACCTCTCCCGTGCCTCCGCTGCCGCAGCTCCGGGCTCCAGGGGGCGCCGGCGCTTCCTCTCACAGCCGGCCGCTGAATGACGTCATCATTCAGCGGCCGGCTGTGGCACAGAGCGCGGGGACTCTGAACAGGTAAGACGTCTCTGTGTGTGTGTCTCAGTGTGTGTATGTAGTGCGGTGCTTTGTGTGTGTATGTATGTGTGTGTGTGTATGTATGTATGTGAGAGAGTGCTTGTGTGCTGTCTGTGTGTGATGATGGGCAGGCATTGCTGATAATGGGGAGGCATTGATGATGGGGAGAAGATGATGATGGGCAGGCATTGCTGATAATGGGGAGGCATTGATGATGATGGGGAGAAGATGATGATAATGGGCAGGCATTGATGATGGGGAGAAGATGATGATGGGCAGACATTGATGATGATGGGGAGGAGAGGAGATGATGATGGGCAGGCATTGCTGATAATGGGGAGGCATTGATGATGATGGGGAGAAGATGATGATAATGGGCAGGCATTGATGATAATGGGCAGGCATTGATGATGGGGAGAAGATGATGATGATGGGCAGGCATTGATGATGATGGGGAGGCAATCATGATGATAATGGGGAGTCTTTCCACAGCGCCCTTTCCTGAGTTGTAACAGTGCAGAACGCAGTACAGCGCAGAGGAGAGCTCCATATTTTGTATGGAGCATTTTATGGGGACCAGTATCCTGTATGGAGCATTATATGGGGACCAGTATCCTGTATGGAGCATTATATGGGGACCAGTATCCTGTATGGAGCATTATTTTGGGTCCAGTATTCTGTATGGAGCATTATATGGGGGGTGACATCCTGCATGGGGTATTATATGGGTGATGAGGGGGAGACTGTGGTGCCCATAATATTGTATGGAGGACTGTACTGTCCGGTCTGTACTGTGCGCTGTGAGGATTTGGCGGTTTTTGAGCTATTGTACAATTTACAATAGATATCACTCATGTAATGGAAGAAGTGAAGTATTTGGCATTGTACTATACCCATATTTCTCTGCCGTATCTGTGCATCATGAATCGTGGTCTGTGTTAAAGGGGCCACTAAGGCTCTTTCGCCCGGGGCCCATAAAAACCTGGAGACGGCCCTGCTGAGGAGGGTAGATCGTGGACCATTGGTGGGAGTCGGGATGGACCAGGCGGGCTCTGGGCCCCCTCTGAGGGTGGTGGCGTACGCCGACGATGTTTCCCTCTTCGTATCCTCGAGAGGGGAGGCGGATTGGGTCATGTCCGAGGTCGTGCGTTACTCGGAGGCATCCGGGTCCATGATCAACCGGGAAAAGTGTGAGAGTCTCTGGCTGGGAGGGGAGATCCTAGTTTTGATCTCCCGGGCACCCTCCCAGAGCCCCAGGCCTCCGTCAAAATTCTAGGCATCGAATTTGGCCCTGGGGACTACCCCAGCAAAATTGGGAGGGCAGACTCAAGATTGCCCCAAAAGGTAGACCAGTGGAAGGGTTGGTCTTTAACCCTGAGGGAAAGGGTTGGCTTGGCTAAAGGCTTTCTGCTTCCCTTGTTAATTTACCTAGGCAGTGTGTGCATCTTGCCAAAACCTCTCTGGACACGGGTTTACAGCCTGTTCTTCCAGCTGTTATGGGGGAATAGGCTCAACCTAATCAAGAGGGAGGTCACGTACCGTACGAGGAGACTAGGTGGGTTGGGTATGGTCAACCCAGTAGTGTTCTTAGTGAACACCTTTCTTAAAGCCAATATTTCCAACCTCTGGCTGGAGAGGGCTCCTCCGTGGGTAATCTCCTGCAGGGGTTGGTTTCGGCCTTTCTTCCAGGAATGGGAGACAGGAGGGCAAGTGAAGGATCTCCGTACACCTCACGGACATCTCCCGGCTTAATCTACCCCGGTTCTGAAGGTAATCCGCCGGTGGGGTCTGGAAATGAGGGAAATCAGGACCATGTCGAGACAATGTCTTGACAGAAGGGTTCTGTTGACCCATTTCCAGAAGCCCCTGGTCCTCAGGGATTGCCCAGGCCGGGATCTGGAGGTGGGGCTCGGGCTTTTAAATTCAGAGCGGATCCCCACGAAGTTTTGGGACTTGGCCTGGCGCTGCTTTCACGGGAGACTGTATGTAAGGGACAACTTGAAGTACAGGAACTCCGATGATCGGGGTTGTCCTCGTGAGGAGTGTGGCGACGTGCTGGAAAGCATGGAGCACTTCCTCCTTCAGTGTCCCTTTAATGCAGAGGTTTACAACAGGGTGGGTGCTTCCATACGTTGGCCGCGGCTAGCGTCCCTTTCCTACGCCGAGTGGGTTTATGGAGCGTTCAGATCCCTGGGTGGCCGAGAGCGGAGCACTTTATTCCTAGTTAGCGTAGTGGTCAGGTTTTACACGTGGAATGCACAGTGTTTTGTATCGACGCAACAGAAAGCCCTCCCTCGGGATGAGGTGGTTAGTAACATCTTGGGTGACCTGGAGAAGGTGCGTTCTTTGGAGTTCGAGAGGTGGGGTGTGAGGAGGGCCTCTTGGCTTTGGAGGGGCTTCTCCTTTTAAAAAACACACTCAAGGGAAAGTTTTGTGTGTGAATGGTGGTAGGGATAGCATAAGGTGGTGTGGGTGTTGAGGGAGAGAAGTAGGGGCAGATAGGGTCAGGGAGGGTCAGTGTGAGGGACAGATAGAGAGTTAGTTAAGTTAAGTTAGGTAGAGTAGGGATAGATAGGGATAGATAGGGACAGTTTGTTAGGGATAGAAGTAGGGACAGTTTTAATTGACAAGGGACAGGGTGAATGTGTCGTTGGTAAGGGATAGGGCCTCTTAGGGCTCCAGTCTCCTGGTGGTGGGCTATTGCATGGCACAATGTAGTTTTTTGTTTTGCAATAAAATAGAAAATGGATATTGAGGCTTGCAGGCATCAAACTTGGGCCTTGTGCGATAGGAAATGTTTTAAAGTAGTTGAGTTTGCAGTATGGTATATAATGATAATGTGGTATATTATGATAACGTTGTTGTTATAAGTTGTGTTTTGTAAGTATGTTTTGTAAATTTTTTGTATGTATATATTATATGTTTTTTAAGATGATTATTTTGAATGTATGTAGATTATTGATTGGGATATAGTTAGGTTGGGTGGGGGTTGTCTGGGGGGGATTTTGGTGTGGTGTAAATTTTTAGGGCAGTGGGCAAAAAGAGGAACTTGGAAATATGGACCCACGGACCCAAGGAAATGTTGTGTGTGTGGAAACAGGGGCATAAAACTTTATATGGACCCAAAAATGTTGCAGTGAAGGAGGCCATGAACTGATGGACCTGTGGTGAGGTGGGGGGTTTAAAAAAAAATATATGCATGTTTAGGAAGATAAGTTTTCTGTTGTGGTGGCCAGAATGGCCTTTTTTGTTTTTTATGTTGAGGCAGTGGGCCAAACCCTTTTTGTTGTTTCTTTTTTCTCCTGTAAATATGTAAATATGATGAATAAGTGCGGTATGTTATGTGGGTGAATGAGTGAATGTGGGTTGGGTTTGTTTTTGTTTCCCCTTTTGTTTTTTCCCTTTTTCTTTGAAAGGTTTCCTGCTGGGGGTCCCTGAAGAGCTGGAAAGTTCAGCAAGTGGACTCGTGTGAGGTAGAGAAATGTAAATAAGGACAAGTACGTGAAGAATGAGCGTGTTTTCGGTATTGTTTCCTTTTCGTTATGGTATGATGTTGTTGGTTTATGTATTTATTGTATGTGTTTTGTATTTTATTTAATAAAAAGAGTTCCAGCTCCACCCAGGAAGTGGAGAGGTGTGTGGCTGGAGGAGGAGAGCAAGGCTGCTAGGAGCTGAGTGCCTGGGAAGGAGGATTTTTTTTTCTCTATCTGGACTACTACCTGCCCCTTCCCAGGCAGAGAGACCTTCCCTGGGACTGAGCGTGGGGGCTGTGCCCCTGGCTCCCACCCCCCGGCAAGCTAGCTGGGGGTGGGGGGCCTCACATACCATCTTGAGGCCCAGGCTGCAGCAAGCCAGTCCCAGGGATGAATAAGAAGAAGACACCGGGGGGCCGCAAGGATCCAGGACCCCTGAAGCCGGGGCCGTGGAAGCTCCTTCTCCCGGTGAGGAGGCTGCGGGCAGAGGTGCGGCAGGAGCCCCCCCTAACATCTGGGGCTCCAAGGCTGCAGGAGAGCCGTCCACCATCTACGCCTCCCGCATCCATGCCCACCTCTGTGAATATGAGGAGGCAGCTAAGCAGCTGAGGAGACTCTGGGAGGAGTTGAGGGGAGCCCGAGTAACGGCAAAAAAACGGCTCCCTGCCTCAAAGAGAGCGGAGGTATCTGCCACGGTCGAAAGGCTGAAGGGGGAGATAAGAACGCTGGAAGAGAGGAGGAAGATCATCCTGGAGGGAAGCGGCCCTTTGGGGAGAAACTAAGGAACGATGACCGGTTCAGAGCCCTGACCGGTGGGTCTCCTGGGGGGGTCAGGAGGCCCCAGCCAGGTGGAGGACGAGGAGGAGGAAGATGGCGGAACATCTGCGCCAGCTCCACCTGAGGACCTGGTGAGTAAGAGCGCCCAGGACCTGGTGAGTAAGAGCACCCAGGACCTGGTGGGTAAGAGCTCCCAGGTATCGCGCAGTGGGATAGCTCCTGAACAAGTGGCTCTCCCACCGGACTCCAGTGACATGGAGGAAAGTGGGAGTGAGGGGGAGGATGGAGGGAGCGGGAGTAATAACGAAGGGGGCTGCCTCATCCTACAGCAAGTGAGGCAGATTGAGTCCCCGGCACGGTTTGGCACACTGTTGTTTGGGGACGAGGTCTGCCTCGAGGATGAGGCAACCGGGAAGAGGAGAAGGAGGCGTAAGGCGAAGCAAGTGGTGGAGGAGAAACTTGTTTTTGTCCCTCTTTCCGGGGCCCCCCAGTCCCGTTGTGCGGAACCCGCTGCCCACCCCAGCTCGGGCCCTGTGGTGAGTCTGGAGCAAGGGAGCGGGGAAAGTAAGGTCTGCCTGGGTCTTGCTGTCACTTCTGGTGGTGGCAGTTCGGATTTAGACAGCGATATGGAGGTCGGTGCCGGTACTGGTGGCGTTGGTGGTGGTGCTTAGGCTCAGTCCCCGGTGGCAGGGGGGGCTGGCCCAGCACCAGGTAAAGGTAAAGCCGGGGCCGCATCTCCAGCGGTGAGAGCAGCTTCTGGGCCCCCCACGAACGGGTCCGTTAAATCTGGATCACTTATGGGGGTCCAGAAGCATAGGAAGGGCGCGGATACTGCTGTAAAGCAGCAATTAAAAACCTGCAAGGTGTTGGTCACTCCCCTGGAGGCAGCCGTGGTGAAGCCGGGGCATTCGGCACGTAGACCCCAAAAGGGGTCCGTGCGGGGGGCCCCGCCACCACTGGATGCCGAAGGGGAGTGGCCAGCCTTGCCTACAGCAGGAGGTAGGTGCAGAGAGGCGGTGAAGGCCTGTGAGGGGGGCGTAGCCTCCCTGAATGTTGCCCTGCCTGCAAAGGCAGAGGCATGCGGGGGGGCGTGCCCTCCTCGGCCGCAGTCCCGCCCGCCGTGCTCGCATCATCTAGGGTGGGTGTGGCCTCGCAAGGGGCTGCTGCCCAGCCTGGAGTAGCTGTAGCCATGGGGGGGGCGTGGCCTCGGCGGCCGTGGCTCCGCCCACTGTGCCCGTGTCATCTGGGGTGGGCGTGGCCTCAAAAGGGGCTGCTGCCCAGCCTGGAGTCACTGTGGCCGGTGGGGGGGCGTGGCCTCGGCGGGTCCGCCGCCCTCTGTCCTGCCCACCCATACCATCGGTTCTGCACCCCCGAAAGCCGATAGGGAGTTGTCGGGGTCCCCAGCCCACTTACCGTCATCTGGTGGTGCGGGGGCTCCGGCGCTCCTGGTGAAGCCGGCGGGGGAGGTGTGTGGAGGGCAGGGTACGGTGGCCAGGTCCGTCCCTGCCCTAGGAAGCACAGACAAGGAAAAAAAAATGGATACCGGAGAGCTCAGGAGCTGCTGCTGCTCCCGAGCCCAGGCAGGGTGTGCTAAGTGCACTCTGCTCTGGAGCATTTAAAGGGGCAGCAGCACTCCTGGACAGAAGAGAAAAAAAAAGTGGCAGTAACACCGCAATCCAGCCAGGGCCCCCAGCAGGAGGAGTTGAAAGCAACAATGGTAAAGGCAATACTAAAGGCAATGTAAATAATGTAAATAATATGAATAATGTATATATGGATAGTGAGGATGATAGTGATGGTGTGAGTGACATTTTTGAGGAACTTTTTGCAGAGGTGGTGCATGGAAGTGTGAATGATGGCGAAAGTGGTATGAATGAGGGAGTGAGTGTGGGAGTGAATGCAGGGGTGGATGCAGGAGTGAATGTGGGAGCAACTGTGAGTGGGGTGGGGGCTGGCCCATCTGCCCCCCCAGCCGTGGCACCCAGGCGTTCATTTGCGGGGGTCGCGACTGGGGGTCGGGGGGGCACCCGGGGGGTTCTCAGGGGGTCTCCTCACCTCTGGACTCCGGGGACGGCGTTTTGCACCGCCATTTCCTGGAGGCCCTCAAAAGGGGAGAAAGGTCAATAATAGTAGAGGGGAGGACGGTGGACTTGTCTTTCTGGATAGAGAGGCATGGTTTGGCCGCCTTCCAAGAGAGAAGAGAGGGAGGGACTGTCTGGTCTCTCCCAACAGCCGGGCAAGGGCCGGTGAGGAGGAATGTGGTCCGTCTTCGGTGGGGGGGCAGTGAAGCTTGCCCACCCAGGAGCAGGGTGGTGGAGCTCCTCCTGAAGATGGGCTTCAGGGCGGATGACATCTTTGCCCTGATCCATCCCTCATCGGCCCGTTTCTTTGACATCAGCTTTGTTCAGCCAGAGGGGCTTGAGCTCTTCTGGTCGAATTATGAGCTGGTGAAGGGGGAGCCCGGATGGCGAGGCTTCGTCGTACAGGCGGTGTCTCGCCAGAATTCCGTCAAGAGAGTGACCGTGGTGACATGTAACGAGTCAATCTCAGGCGTGGACATAATGACGTGGCTTTCCTGTTATGGGGAAGTCACCGAGGTCCCAAAAAAGAACAGGGACGAGTTTGGTATTTGGTCGGGGGGCTGGACCTTCATGGTTAAGTTGAAGGTCTCAGGCGATACGGTCACCCACATCCCTTCCTCGGCATTCCTGGGAAGGGACAGGATCCTGGTCTTCTACCAGGGGCAGCCGAAGGTCTGTCACAAATGCGGCGATCCCCGCCACTTCAGCACAAGCTGCAAGGTGCAGAAATGTGCCTTGTGTGGCGGGGTGGGTCATCTTGCCGCTACGTGTAGGGACATTCGGTGCCACCTGTGTGGTGACCTTGGTCACCCGTATAGCCGCTGCCCTCGCTCCTTCTCCGGTACTGCTGCGGGCCCGGTGGGGGGAGACCGTGGGGAGGGAAACCTCCGGCGGGGCTTCCTCTGTCGCGGCGGGCGGTGGTGGCGGGGAGGGGGCTGAGGGGCCGGTGAGGAAAGGCAAGGTCACTAGAGGCCCCTCATATCAGCGGAGGCAGGCGGCTCGCCATGGGGGTAAGGAGCGGGTGGAACCCCGGGTAGCCGGGTTGATGCCTGCTCCTCCCTCTAGGTTGGTGGCTAAAGCCTCTGAGGCCCTGAGGGAGGAAGCGGTGAACGAGGAGATCAGGAGGATGGAGAGGGAGGATAAAGCGGCTGACTCAGACAACTCCTCTCAATATGAAAGTGTTGATGAGGAAGTCTTAGAGCAGCCTACAACATCAATGGGTGGGAAGAAACGTAACAACAGGAGGGGGAGGAAGAGGCTGAACAAGTCTTCTAAATCCCCCCCACCCCCGACCGTGAGGGTACCAGCGGAAGGGCCCACCGTTCCCCCTCTGATCACACTCTCCAACCGGTTCCAAGCCCTTGGAGACTCTGCTAAAGAGTCGCAGGACGAGGGCAAGGGGCCGGGGGCGGCATCGGAGGGTCCTTCAGGGGATGGCGGAGTCCAACCCTTGGGGGACGTTGTTTCTCCCAAGGGGGGGACAGACCCGGAGTCCGGAGGTGAGGACACCAGGGGAGGAGGAATGGACACCTCGACCACTTTAAAGAGGAAGGGTTCTGACTCCTCCCCAGAGGGTGGTGGGAGCGGGGTGGGTAAGAAGAAGGCCGTCGAACTTGATCACTCATGATGGCTGAACTCGCTCCGTTGACGCTGGCGTCCATTAATGTCGCCAGCATTAAGTCAGATGCGGCTAGATTTACGGCCTTTGATTTTCTCACCCGAATTGAGGCTGAAATTTTATTTTTGCAGGAGACCAGACTAACTGACATGGGGGCCATACATAAAGCACGGAGAGAGTGGAGGTGCGGGCCCTCATACTGGTCTCTTGCGGCCGAGCCGTATAGCGGGGTGGCAGTCCTCTTTAAGACTGCAGATGTGGAATGCAGACGAGTGATCGAGTTAGAAATGGGGAGGTGCCTGGTCCTTGACGTCTTCATGAGGGGACAAGAGCTGCGGCTCATAAACATCTATGGCCCACAGTCAAAGTGGGACCGGAAATGTCTCTTTCTGAGGATTAAGCCCTTTCTTTTTACAAGCCGACAGGTGGTCTTCGGTGGGGACTTCAACACCATTACGAGGTCCCGAGATCAGGGGGGTCCTGGAGATCGCCTGGCTTATGACAGCGTCGCGCTTAATAGCATAGCCAGTGAAGCTTGCCTGGTGGATGTCCACATCCGGCACACCCCAGGCCACGGGGGTTTCACCTATCATAGGGGTAACTGTAGATCTAGAATAGACAGGTTTTTTTTAAAGGAGGATGCCATCTTTTCTGCTGTGTCCGCCGTTGAGGTGGAGTTCTCCGATCACTGTTTAATTTTCTTTTCTCTGAATGTTGCAGAGACTCCCCGGATGGGAAGAGGGCTGTGGAAGCTGAATTCGTCCCTGCTGGAAGAAGCGAATGTGAGATAATCCTTCGAGGATTTTCTTCAGAGCCAGGTACCGCTTTTGGATCTCTATAGTAGTAAGTCAGACTGGTGGGAGATCTTCAAAAAGCGGGTGGCGGGGTTCTTCCGCCAGCTCTCGAGCCTCAGGAGTCTGAACAGGCATCGCTTGTATCAGGCTCTGGGGAGTAAACTCGAGCAGCTTGTCTCGACTGGAGGTGACCGTGAGGAAATCTCCAGAGTGAAGTCTTTGCTTAAGAGGTGTCAGTATGATAGGCACACATCTTTGGTTTTTGAGAGGGATTTCGGGAAGTACCGCTCACCCGACCCCTACAGGAACTGTAAGATGTCAGTGAATTGTAAAATGGTGACAGGTCTGATCGACAGTACGGGGTCCCTGAACAGATCCAAATCAGGGATCCTGGAGGTGGTCAGGTCCTTTTACTCACGCCTCTTGGGAAGGAGGGATCTGGATCGGGATGAGATGTCGGCTTTCCTGGCTGAAACCATCCCTGAGCCAGGGGATGATCCCTCTCTTGGTGTTTTGGCAGAAGCAATCAGGGAAGAGGAAGTGAGACTGGCCATTGATGGGCTTCGGCCCAAAAAATCGCCAGGTCCGGATGGCTTAACATCCGTGTTCTATAAGACCTTTAGGGACTCCTTGGTCCCCCTCTTGACTGGGGTGTTTAATGAGTGTCTGTAAGGTTCTTTGTCTCTGTTGACATGTTCCTTGAAACTCAGTTTTCCGTCGGCCATTTTGCTTTCTGTCTTTCTGCAGCTCTTGCCCTCAGTTAATATGGAGTTTCCAGTTTTCATGTTCCCACCCTGATTCTTCCCTCTTGCTTCTTAAGCAGCCTCAGCTGAACAATCAGTGCTCCTGAATCAAGCCTCAGTCAGTCTGTGACCTTACTCCTGGAAACCTTGGACTTGTACTCCAGCTATTCCCTACTGAGGAACCATTGGAACACTTTTGGACTCTGGAAACCTGCTGTTTGGTGAATCCATGTTTGCAGAGGAATTACGGTACAGAGAAGAGATCCTGAACCTGCTTTGGAGATTTATTGTAGTGCTTGAAGTTACTCTGGCCTGCTGTGTCTCCTGTCGCTGTTCCTGCAAACTGTGTGAACTTTTCAGCATGCTTGTATGAAGTAAAACAAGTCATTTTATTTCAACCTATGTCTCCTGTGTTTTCCTCGCACCCAAGCACAAGACGCTATAGGAACTGTACACTATACATGACAAGATTCAGGAGCCAATGTTTAGTGTCTGCTGGGTCTGGGAAAGCCGTGTCTGCTGTGACTGTGGATATCAGATGTCCGTTTAATACTTTATGTGATGACAGTGGTTGTGACTTCTCACAACCATTCCAGGTGAGCGCATTCCCTTAAAATTTTACTCTGGAGTGTTACCACAGGTAAACACTATTATCTTTTTTTTTTTTTTTTCTTTCCTCTTCCAGCACTTCTGCCTTAAAAGATCTGGAAGATGGAGGCCCGCATAAAGGAACTTTGCGGAGTGACTGATACAATCCTTTCAGATGTACAGACTTTAAAAACCCGTTTTGCAAGCCTACAGGACCTCACTAATCATAATTTGCAAGTGTTTGGACAGACTACCCAGGAATTGCGAGCCAGGATTGAGGCTCTAGAGGAACGAGCCCAGGCTCCTGCCATAACCCCGAGTTCTGGGATCCCCAAATTACCTCCTTTTCGTTTTGGCGGTGAACGTGAGAAATTCAGGGGATTTATTAATCAATGCAATTTATTTTTCTCTGCACATGCTTCACAATTTCCCACTGAACGATCCAAAGTGCTTACTATAATCATGTTGCTTACCAATAAGGCTTTGATGTGGGCAAACCCTCTGATTGAGACTGAGGATGATTGTTTGAATCACCTTGATGCTTTTATTTTAGCCATGGGGCAGGTGTTTGATGACCCCAATCGAGGTGCAACAGCTGAAGCAGCCATGTTAACTTTGCGCCAAGGTAAGCGTTCAGTAGCCGAATATGCCCTGGATTTCAGGAGATGGGCTCTTGATACCACTTGGGACACTTCCGCTAAAAAATCTATTTTTCGGAAAGGGTTGTCTCCACTGATTAAGGATGAACTTGCTCGTGCCGACCCTCCCACTGCGTTAGGTGACTTTATTAACTATTGTATCCGTATTGATGCTCGTCTGACTGAACGCAGACAAGAGAGATGGTTCGAAAATAATCGCACTAACCTTTTACTACCTCCCTCCTCAGCTAAGGAACCTTTGAGTAGGATCACAAGGGAACCAGAACCTGAACCCATGCAGGTGGACTCTTTACAAAGACGGGTTAGTGATGCATGCAAAGAACATCGTATAAAGGAAAATCTATGTTTCTACTGTGGTAAGTCAGGGCACTTCATTATAAACTGCCCCAGCCGTTCTCGTAAGACTACTGCAGCAGTCATTCACTGTGAGTGTTGCGAGAGGAGCTCTGTCATGTCCGAGCCTCAGGCTCCAGAGAGATCTGCTGCAAGAGATCTTGATTTCTCGGACTTAAACTCTGTTAGTTCTGGGGACGATGACGGTATAAACGCTGCAATTTTTCAAGTTTCCTCAGCGGTGTCCCAGCTGAGTTGTAAAAGAAACAATTCTCATTGCTTCCTTTCCATCAAACTCTGGGTTGACTCAGTCTGGGTGTCTAGCTCTGCTATGATCGACTCAGGAGCAAGTGGAAATTTTATGGATATCTCCTTTGCTCTGAAACAGGGGATACGTTCAGTGAAGAAGGCTACTCCAGTACAGATGGAGACTGTGGATGGCTCTCTACTGACTTCTGGACCAGTGGATCAAGAAACAGAGCCTTTGAGGGTCCTTATGGGTAAAGATCATCAGAAGAAAATGTCTTTTTTGCTTATCTCTTCTCCCCACTTTCCCATTATTCTAGGGCTACCATGGCTGCAGGCGCAGAATCCTACGATTAACTGGGAGACCAAGGAATTACACTTTCCAGAGAAACAGATGAGTCAAGGAGTTTCAGCTTGCTCTGTTCCTAAAGGAACCATGTCAGTCCCTGAACTACCAGCTGTATACCAGGACTATGTGGATTTATGTGACAAGAGGAACGCTGATCAGCTTCCTCCTCACCGTCCATATGATTGTCCAATTGAATTATTGCCTGGAGCCGAGATACCTTTTGGTAAGATCTACCCCTAGCGGGGCCCGAGCTAAAAGCTTTGAAGGATTATATAGACGAAAATTTAGCCAAGGGCTTCATACGCCCCTCTTCATCTTCCGCAGGTGCACCCATCTTCTTTGTGAAGAAGAAAGATGGATCTCTGAGACCCTGCATAGACTATAGGGAACTCAATAAGGTTACTATTAGAAACCGTTATCCATTGCCTTTAATCCCTGAGTTGTTGGAGAGAGTGCGGCATGCCAAAATTTTCTCTAAACTGGATCTCTGTGGGGCCTATAACTTGGTCCGTATTAGACCTGGGGATGAATGGAAGACTGCTTTCAGGTCACGCTATGGACACTTTGAATATCTAGTTATGCCTTTTGGTCTGAGTACCGCCCCAGCCACTTTCCAACACTTCGTGAATGATATCTTCAGGGATCTCCTAGATACATTTGTGGTGATTTATCTGGATGATATTCTAATTTTTTCTAACTCCACAGAGGAACATCATGGACATGTGAGAATGGTCTTAGAACGCCTAAGACAAAACCATCTCTACATCAAACTTGAAAAATGTGAATTCCATAGGACCGAAATTCAATTTCTGGGGTATGTACTATCTACGCAAGGGATTAGTATGGATGGAAGCAAGACCCAAGCCATCAAGGATTGGCCAATTCCTAGAAATGTGAAGGAGGTGCAGCGTTTCATCGGGTTTGCGAACTTCTATAGACATTTCATTAAGAATTTTTCTGAGGTAGTGTCACCTATCACCCAACTTACCCGGAAACAGTCTAGGTTCTCCTGGACCCCGCAAGCTCAGGAAGCATTTTCCTGTTTAAAGGATAAATTTACCACCGCACCTATCTTAGTACATCCCAACCCCGAGCTTGCCTTCATAATAGAGGTGGATGCTTCAGACTGTGCCGTTGGAGCTATACTCTCTCAGAGAACAGGTGAGAAGAATGTCTTGCATCCCTGTGCCTTCTTTTCCCAGCAGTTGTCTTCGGCTGAGAGGAACTACGATGTGGGCAATAGAGAATTGTTGGCCATTATTGCCGCCTTCAAGGAATGGAGACACCTTCTTCAGGGAGCTGCACAGCAAATAGTCGTCCTGACAGACCATCGTAACCTTGAATTTATCAGGTCGGCTAAGTGCCTGACTCCTCGCCAGGCTCGCTGGAATCTTTTCCTAAACCAATTTAATTTTGTCATTTCTTATAGACCAGGATCGCGCAATGGAAAGGCTGATGCACTCTCTAGGATTCATTCAGCAGAGACACGTCCACTTACTCCTCCTAAGACTATTCTTCCTGACTCTAGATTCCTGGGAGTGATTCATAATCAAGACCTACTTAAGGACATCAAGGAAGCATACCATGCGGATTCTTTGTTGGCTCAACCCCCAAGGGACGTAAGTCTTGTCTTTAAGAATGGTGTGTGGATTCAGGGACAACGTCTGTATATACCTGAAACAGTCAGATTGAGAGTATTGCAACTCATCCACGATTCCAAGATAGCCGGGCATAGGGGAATTCTAAAGACACAAGAATTTCTTTCTCGTTTCTTTTGGTGGCCCACTTACAGGAAAGATGTCTTAAACTATGTCACTTCATGTGAAGTCTGTGCAAGATGCAAAACACCTCGCTCCTCACCAACTGGTCTGTTGCAACCTCTTCCCACCCGTCCCGCCCGTGGGGATCCATTTCTATGGACTTCATTGTGGAGTTACCAACCTCTCAAGGGAAGAACACCATTCTAGTGGTGGTTGACCGTCTAACAAAGGCAGCTCATTTTATCCCTTGTGTCGGCTTACCCACTGCAAAACAGACATCAAACTTGATGATTAAGAATGTGTTTCGCTTACATGGAGTACCAGATGAGGTCATTTCGGATCGAGGGGTGCAATTCACTTCAAGGTTTTGGCAAAATTTCTGTGCAGCATTGAAAAATATTTAGACTTGAGAGTCCTCAGTGGTTGATACCTATCTACTGGCTAACACGGTACGAAGATACACATCTTTCCTGTGCAGCATTGGACATTAAAGTAAACCTTTCTTCTGCTTTTCATCCCCAGACTAATGACAGACAGAACGAACCAATCAGACCCTGGAGCAGTATCTCCGCTGTTTTATCTGCCACCTACAGGATGATTGGGTGGATCTACTTCCACTGGCTGAGTTCTCTTATAACAACTCTCAGAGCGCCTCCACTAAGCAGTCTCCTTTTTACTCCAATCTAGGTTATCATCCTAACATTCTTCCTCGATTTCCCATAGATACGCCCTTGCCGGCAGTGGCTGAAAGAATCACTTCTTTACAAAAGAATATGGATCTTCTAAAGGAAAATCTAGAATTGGCTCAGGAAAGGTACAAGAAAGCAGCAGATAAATTTCGTAAACCTGCACCAGCTTTCAAGGTAGGAGATTTGGTCTGACTGTCAACCAGAAATCTTAAATTAAAGATTCCATCGTCTAAATTGGGACATAAGTACATTGGACCTTATAAGATCAATAAGATTATAAGTGCTGTTGCTTGTCGTCTTCAACTGCCCAGAACTATGAGAATCCACCCTGTCTTTCATGTATCCCTACTAAAGGCTGCAACACCCAATACGTTTCCTGGACGTTCTTCTCCTTGCCCTGACCCAGTGCTGGTCGATGGTCAGGAAGAATTTATGGTGGAAAGGATTCTAGATTCCAGGTTGTACAGAAATCAGTTGCAATATTTGATTAAATGGCAGGGCTACTCAGTGGAGGACAACTCATGGGAACCAGTCAATAATGTAAATGCTCCTCGCCTGCTCCGCCAGTTTCATCAGAGGTACCCTGACAAGCCTGGTCTGAGGTCATCCGGAGGTTGTCCCTAAGGGGGGAGTAATGTAAGGTTCTTTGTCTCTGTTGACATGTTCCTTGAAACTCAGTTTTCCGTCGGCCATTTTGCGTTCTGTCTTTCTGCAGCTCTTGCCCTCAGTTAATATGGAGTTTCCAGTTTTCATGTTCCCTGCCCTCATTCTTCCCTCTTGCTTCTTAAGCAGCCTCAGCTGAACAATCAGTGCTCCTGAATCAAGCCTCAGTCAGTCTGTGACCTTACTCCTGGAAACCTTGGACTTGTACTCCAGCTATTCCCTACTGAGGAACCTTGGAACACTTTTGGACTCTGGAAACCTGCTGTTTGGTGAATCCATGTTTGCAGAGGAATTACGGTACAGAGAAGAGATCCTGAACCTGCTTTGGAGATTTATTGTAGTGCTTGAAGTTACTCTGGCCTGCTGTGTCTCCTGTCACTGTTCCTGCAAACTGTGTGAACTTTTCAGCATGCTTGTATGAAGTAATACAAGTCATTTCATTTCAACCTATGTCTCCTGTGTTTTCCTCGCACCCAAGCACAAGACGCTATAGGAACTGTACACTATACATGACAGTGTCTTTCCTCGGGTACTCTTCCCGGTTCAATGAGGAGGTCAGCCCTGATTATTCTGTCGAAGGGTAAAGACTCGTCCCGTATTGAGAATTGGCGTCCCATAGCGCTTCTCAATACGGACCGGAAGGTTCTGGCGAAGGTGTTGTTTAATCGGCTGGTCAAGTTTGCACCCCGGCTCCTTTCGGAGGCCCAGCACTGCTCTGTTCCAGGCCGCAGCACTTTTAGTGCTGTGCTCGGTGTCCGGGAGGCAGTGGAACAGGGTAGGGCAGGTCACTGGAAGGGGTATCTACTGTCATTAGACCAAGCGAAAGCCTTTGACCGGGTTAACCATGAGTACCTCTGGTCTGTACTTTTAAGGTACGGTCTGCCTGGGAGGTTTGTAAATTGGCTAGAGATCTTGTATCAAGGGGCTGAGACTTTCCCGCTCGTGAATGGTTGGTCAGGGCACCCTTTTGAGGTGGGTTCTGGGGTCCGTCAGGGCTGTCCTCTGAGCCCACTTTTATACGCGTTCGCGATCGATCCCTTCCTGAGGAGGGTAGATCGTGGACCGTTGGTGGGAGTCGGGATGGACCAGGTGGGCTCTGGGCCCCCTCTGAGGGTGGTGGCGTACGCTGACGATGTTTCCCTTTTCGTATCCTCGAGAGGTGAGGCGGATTGTGTCATGTCTGAGGTCGTGCGTTACTCGGAGGCATCCGGGTCCATGATCAACCGGGAAAAGTGTGAGAGGGGGGAGATCCTAGTTTTGATCTCCCGGGCACCCTTCCAGAGCCCCAGGTCTCCGCCAAAATTCTAGGCATCGAATTTGGTCCCGGGGACTACCCCCAGCAAAATTGGGAGGGCAGACTCAAGATTGCCGCCCAAAAGGTGGACCAGTGGAAGGGTTGGTCTTTAACCCTGAGGGAAAGGGTTAGCTTGGCTAAAGGCTTTCTGCTTCCCTTGTTAATTTACCTGGGCAGTGTGTGCATCTTACCAGAACCTCTCTGGACACGGGTTTACAGCCTGTTCTTCCAGCTGTTATGGGGGAATAGGCTCAACCTAATCAAGAGAGAGGTCACGTACCGTACAAGGAGACTAGGTGGGTTGGGTATGGTCAACCCAGTAGTGTTCTTAGTGAACACCTTTCTTAAAGCCAATATTTCCAACCTCTGGCTAGAGAGGGCTCCTCCGTGGGTATTCTCCTGCAGGGGTTGGTTTCGGCCCTTCTTCCAGGAATGGGAGACAGGAGGGCAAGTGAAGGATCTCCGTACACCTCACGGACATCTCCCGGCTTACGCTACCCCGGTTCTGAAGGTAATCCGCCGGTGGGGTCTGGAAATGAGGGAAATCAGGACCATGTCGAGACAATGTCTTGACAGAAGGGTTCTGTTGACCCATTTCCAGAAGCCCCTGGTCCTCAGGGATTGCCCAGGCCGGGATCTGGAGGTGGGGCTCGGGCTTTTAAATTCAGAGCGGATCCCCACAAAGTTTTGGGACTTGACCTGGCGCTGCTTTCACGGGAGACTGTATGTAAGGGACAACTTGAAGTACAGGAACTCCGATGATCGGGGTTGTCCTCGTGAGGAGTATGGCGACGTGCTGGAAAGCATGGAGCACTTCCTCCTTCAGTGTCCCTTTAATGCAGAGGTTTACAACAGGGTGGGTGCTTCCATACGTTGGCTGCGGCTGGCGTCCCTTTCCTACGCCGAGTGGGTCTATGGGGCATTCAGATCCCTGGGTGGCCGAGAGCGGAGCACTTTATTCCTAGTTAGCATAGTGGTCAGGTTTTACACATGGAATGCACGGTGTTTAGTATCGACGCAACAGAAAGCCCTCCCCCGGGATGAGGTGGTTAGTAACATCTTGGGTGACCTGGGGAAGGTGCGTTCTTTGGAGTTCGAGAGGTTGGGTGTGAGGAGGGCCTCTTGGCTTTGGAGGGGCTTCTCCTTTTAAAAACACACTCAAGGGAAAGTTGTTTTGTGTGTGAATGGTGGTAGGGATAGTATAAGGTGGTGTGGGTGTTGAGGGAGAGAAGTAGGGGCAGATAGGGTCAGGGAGGGTCAGTGTGAGGGACAGATAGAGAGTTAGTTAAGTTAAGTTAGGTAGAGTAGGGATAGATAGGGATAGATAGGGACTTTTTGGTTAGGGACAGAAATAGGGACAGTTTTAATTGACAAGGGACAGGGTGAATGTGTTGTTGGTAAGGGACAGGGCCTCTTAGGGCTCCAGTCTCCTGGTGGTGGGCTATTTGCATGACACAATGTAGCTTTTTGTTTTACAATAAAATAAGAATGGATATTGAGGCTTGCAGGCACCAGACTTGGGCCTTGTATGATAGGAAATGTTTAAAAAGTAGTTATGTTGCAGTATGGTATATAATGATAATGTTGTTGTTGTAAATTGTGTTTTGTAATTGTATTGTATGTATGTATATATTATATGGTTTATTAAGATGATTATTTTGAATGTATGTAGATTGTTGATATGTGGGGATATAGTTAGGTTGGGTGGGGGTTGTCTGGGGGGGTTTGGGGTGTGGTGAAAATTTTTTCGGGACAGTGGGCAAGAAAATTGCTATGGACCCACAGACCCAAAGGAATGCTATGTGGAAACAGGGCATAAATGTTAATATGGACCCAATAATGTCTTGCAGTGAAGAGGCCAAGAACTTTTGGACCTGTGGTGAGGTGGGGGGTAAAAAAATATATATATATATATATATATATATATATATATATATATATATATATATGTTTAGGAGGTTAAGTTTTCTATTGTGGTGGCCAGAATGGCCTTTTTGTGTTTTGTGTTGAGGCAGTGGGCCAAACCCTTTTGTTGTTATTTTCCTGTAAATATGTAAATATGGTGAATAAGTGTGGTGTGTATGTAGGTGAATGAGTGAATGTGGGTTGTTTCTTTTCTTTTTTGTTTCCCTTTTTGGTTTTCCCTTTTCTTTGGAAGGGTTTTCCTGCTGGGGGTCCCTGAAGAGCTGTGAAGTTCTACAAGTGGACTCATGTGGAGGAGGAAGAAAGAATGATTTCGGTTAATGAGGACAAGAACGTGAGAACGTGAAGGAACTTGTGTCAAGTTATTTCTTTCGGTATTGTTTTTTCGTTTTGGATTGGTGTTTTTGGTTTATGTATATGTTGTATGTGTTTTGTATTTTATTAATAAAAAAAGAGTTCCAGCTCCAGTAGCGTCCAGTAAAGCTGCTGCAGTTAAAAAGCTTTTATAAGGATCGAGCTTGGCGGTCCACCGCAAGGCGTCCTACCGCCAGTCACAGCCCCTGTGCCTTGGGGTGCCTCCCTGATGCTCTTCACTGATTGTCCCGGGGGCCCGAAGCAATTCCTTTGAAAAAATTAAGTGTCCAAAGTACTGGTGGAGTAACTTGCTTAACAGCTGGGTTAATCCATTGACTAGCAGACACTGCTACTAGGCCCAAAATTATTGTCTGGGCTAGATGCAGTTAAAAATTTGTAATTAGATCTACAGCCGGTGGCTACTCCGCTGACTAGCAGACACTGCTACTAGGCCCAAAATTATTGTCTGGGCCAGATGCAGTTAAACATTTGTAATTAGATCTATAGCCGGTGGCTACTCCGCTGACTAGCAGACACTGCTACTAGGCCCAAAATTATTGTCTGGGCTAGAAGCAGTTAAAAATTTGTAATTAGATCTACAGCCGGTGGCTACTCCGCTGACTAGCAGACACTCAAGCTTTGGAGCAGACCTCTGATTCCCAGGCTATAGTATGAGTAAACAGCTCTTCACACTCAACCATCTGTGTTACCCCAAGCCATAGTGTATGTAGTTTCTTACGGTTAAAAGGGGGGTGGGGAAAGACCCAATCCACCTGTAATTGACGATGCCAACGTCACGTAAAACACAGCAAGGGGACTCCAAAAAGAGTGTCCATTTTTACCAAAAAGTTGGGGCACAGACACCACTTAAGTAGCATCAATTGCCCCAGAGTTGCTTAAAATGGTTGGTGAGGTGATTTGAACAAATCCTCAAGCTTTTACTCTCCCCAGGATGACACAGGGGTAGAAAAGTCCTTTGTATAGATGGCCTAATAGAATGAGTACCACACACTGATACAGGCCCAAAGTTATTTTCCAGGCAAGATGCAGCTAAAAATTCGTATTAATTTGAAAGCTGGTGGAGCTTAGTATAGATGGCCTAATAGAATGAGTACCACACACTGCTACAGGCCCAAAATTATTGTCCAGGCAAGATGCAGCTAAAAATTATTATTAATTTGAAAGCTGGTGGAGCTTAGTATAGATGGCCTAATAGAATAAGTACCACACACTGCTACAGGCCCAAAATTATTTTCCGGCGTAGATGCAGCTAAAAATTATTAGTAATTTTTGAAAGCTTAAAAGGTTGGTGAGGTGATTTTACCAAATCCTCAAGCTTTTACTCTCCCCCGGATGACACAGGGTAGAAAAGTCCTTGCGGATCCATGAATTGTTCATCTTTATGAACGTGAGTCTGTCTACATTCTCAGTGGACAGCCGTGTGCGCTTATCTGTCAGCACACCACCAGCAGCGCTGAACACACGTTCAGAGAGAACGCTGGCTGCGGGGCATGACAAGATCTCCAAGGCGTGAGTGGCGAGTTCCGTCCATTTATCCAGAATTGAAGCCCAAAAAGAGCAAGGGTCCAGTGACACAGTCATGGCTTCGATGTTCAGTTGGAGATACTCCTGTACCATCGTCTCTAGGCGTTGACTATGTGTCCGACTTCTTGTCTCCTGTGGCCTTGCAAAGGATGGGCTAAAAAACTGGTAAAAGGATTCCGCAAAATTGCTGTTAACACCAGCAGATACTGTGTTTCTGTTATGGTTTGAGTGCTGAAGACTCGACAGTCCCACGGTTGGCAAGTTAGAACTGTGAGATTCACTATGTGCAGCACTGTTTTTTTGTGGAAAAGCACATGTAAGATCCTGCAACAGTCTCTGCTGATACTCCTGCATGCGTGAATCCCTTTCTATGGCAGGAATTATTTCGGCAAATTTACTTTTGTACCGGGGATCTAACAGTGTGGCTACCCAGTAGTCAGGATTATTTCGAATTCTGACAATTCGAGGGTCATGTTGCAGGAAGTGCAGCAAGAAGGCACTCATGTGTCTTGCGCATTCAGGAGCACCAAGTCCCTGTTGTGTTGGTGGCGAGGTACGAATCATGCTTCCTTACTCTGCCCTCTCTGTTGTGAATGTGTTAGAAATGAGTTCTGAGCAGAATCTCCCTCTGGTGGTTGCAGACAGTGCTGAACCATTTAGTGAAGATTGGCAATCAGGAGTTACAGACTGGTCCTATATAAGGGAGGTTCCCTCCCATCAGGGTTGCCGGTGATCAATTGTTCTTGTCTCAACTGTGGTTCCTGGTTCACTTGGAAGCTTGCTGAATCTTGCCTCTTCTCCTGCTCTCAGATAAGACATTTTCTGTTTTTATTTTTGTGCTTTCTTTTTGCATTGTTTCCTGCACTTCTGTGGAGGTCAACCAGGTCCCCTCCGGGGGCTTGTGCTCCTCTCAGTTTGTCTGAGCCACTGTTGTTTGTTCATTTGCCTTTTCCAGTTTTTCTTCAGTGGCTGCGGCTTAGTTTTGTTACACCAGAGAACTAATTTAGGTGGTAGAGGTCGTGTGTTCTCAGGTGTTTTTGCAATTAGTAGAGTTGGTACTTTTTAGGGTTTTTTGGGATTGCAGTAAGTGTCCTTCCTATCCTTTTCTGTCTAGGAAGATTGTCTGTGTCTGTATTTCCTCTTGTCTAACCGCCATTACATGTTTGGGGGCTTCCTATGTTCTTTGGGGATCTGCTCCGGGGCAGATAGCTTTTCCTCTTTCTATCTTTAGGTGTAGTTAACCTCTCAGGCTGTGACGAGGCGTCTAGGACCAACGTAAGTACGCTCCACGGCTGCCTTTAGTTGTGGTGGTTAGTCAGGGTACTGCAATCCAGTAGATTCCAACCTCTCTGGTGTATTGCCGTTTTTGCTTGCTCTCCTCAGCTACCAAATCATAACAGTATCACCGGCCCAAACTGAAAATTATATGGTACTCAACAGAAGGGAAAAATAGTAAAAGGAAAAAGAAAAAAGGAAGTTGTCAGAAATTTTTTTTTTTTTTTCTCTGTTGCATTTCCCTCTTTTTCTCTGGGTGCTGAGGAGGATTTTTTTTTTTTCTCTCAATGTAGTTTGCACAGTTGTCTGGCCGTGTGGATCAGCTTGCCACTGAAGTTCGGAGTATTGCTACCTATCTTGCTAGGTTGCCGGTTGTGGAACCTAGGATCCCCATGCCAGATTTATTTTTGGGGGATTGAGCTAAATTTCTGAATTTCAAAAATAACTGTAAGTTGTTTTTTGCCTTAAAACCTAAGTCCTCAGGGAACGCAGCACAGCAGGTTCAAATTGTCATCTCTCTTCTGTGCGGCTTTCCTCAGGATTGGGCTTTTTCCCTGACACCTGGGGACCCTGTTTTGAGTAATGTTGATGCATTTTTTCTGGCTCTGGGGTTATTGTATGATGAACCTAATGTCACTGATCAAGCTGAAAAAACCTTGTTGGCATTAAATCAGGGGCTTGAGGACGCTGAGTTGTACTGTCAGAAATTCCGAAAGTGGGCAGTCCTGACCAAATGGAATGATGATGCTTTGGCAGCCCTTTTTCGGAAGGGTCTGTCAGAGAATGTAAAAGATGTTATGATGGATTTCCCTGCTCCCTCTGGTCTCAATGATTCTATGTCATTAGCGATTCAAATTGACAGATGTTTGCGTGAGCGTAGAGGTATGCGTGGAATAGTGTTGCCTTGTGAACCAGCTTCTGAGTCCATGCAGTGTGATAGAGTGGCTTCTGGGGCACAGCGTCATGAGTTTCGAAAATGCAATGGGTTATGTTTCTACTGTGGTGACGCCTCTCATGCTATTTCAGTCTGCCCTAAGCGGGGAAGACGTTTTGCACGCTCAGTTGTCTTGGGTAGTGTTCAAACTAAATTTCTGTTGACTGTTACCCTGATTTGCTCCCTGTCCACATTTTCTGCTCGGGCTTTTGTTGATTCGGGAGCAGCTATTAACCTGATGGATTTTGATTTTGCTAAACGTTGTTGGTTTCCCTTGATACCCCTATGGAAGTCTATTCCCCTACTGGGGATTGATTCTACCCCTTTGGCTGAGAATAAACCCCAGATCTCTACTCAGGTGATAATGAGGGTTGAACCTGATCATCAGGAGAGTTGCAAATTTTTGGTGCTGTATAATCTGCATGACATTATTGTACTGGGTTTCCCTTTGTTACAGTCTCATAATCCTGTTTTGGATTGGAAATCTGTGTCTGTGACCAGTTGGGGCTGCCAATGTGTTAATACCAACACTCCTGTTTTTTCTGCCTCTCCCCAGGCTCAGGATGTTCCTGACTTTTTGACTGATTTTTCTGATGTGTCTAGCGAAAGTAATTCTGCATCCTTGCCCCCCCATAGGAGCTATGACTGCGCTATTGAATTAGAGCCTGGTAGTAAATTCCCTAAAGGTCGCCTTTTTAACTTGTCTGTACCTGAACATGACGCTATGCGGTCTTATATCAAGGAGTCATTGGAGAAGGGTCATATCAGACCATCCTCTTCACCCTTGGGTGCCGGTTTTTTCTTTGTGGCCAAAAAGGATGGTTCATTAAGGCCGTGTATTGATTATCGTCTCTTGAACAATATCACTGTGAAATATCAATATCCGTTACCCTTGATTTCTGACCTGTTTTCCAGGGTGAAAAGTGCTACTTGGTTTACCAAGCTTGACCTCAGGGGGGCGTATAACCTTATTCGCATTAAGCACGGGGATGAATGGAAGACGGCGTTTAATACCCCAGAGGGGCATTTTGAGTACCTAGTGATGCCCTTTGGGCTCACTAATGCTCCTTCCGTCTTCCAGTCCTTCATGAATGACATTTTCAAGGATTTTGTGGATAAATTTCTGATTGTTTATTTGGATGATATCTTGATTTTTTCCAATGACTGGGACTCTCATGTGAAACATGTTCGGACTGTGTTCCAGATTTTGAGAGAGAATGCTCTGTATGTGAAGGGATCAAAGTGTCTTTTTGGCGTACAGAGGATCTCATTTCTGGGATTCATTTTGTCCCCATCTGTTATTGAAATGGACCCGGTCAAGGTTCAGGCCATCTGTGATTGGGTCCAACCTACTTCATTAAAGGCTCTTCAGAGATTCTTGGGTTTTGCCAATTTTTATCGTAAATTTATTGGTAATTTCTCTGTTATTGTTAAACCATTGACTGATTTGACCAAAAAGGGTTCTGATGTGGTGAATTGGCTTCCTGAGGCAGTCTCTGCGTTTCAGGAACTTAAGCAGAGATTCACTTCTGCTCCTGTTCTGCGGCAGCCTGATGTTTCTCTGCCATTTCAGGTGGAGGTTGATGCCTCTGAAATTGGGGCAGGTGCCGTTTTGTCCCAAAGAGATCCGGAGACCTCTAAAAGTAACCCTTGTGCCTTCTTCTCTCGAAAATTTTCTCCAACTGAATGTAATTATGACGTGGGTAATCGGGAGTTATTGGCCATGAAGTGGGCTTTTGAAGAATGGAGATATTGTCTGGAGGGAGCCAAACATCAGGTGGTGGTCCTCACGGACCATAAGAATCTGGTTTATCTGGAGTCAGCCAAGCGACTTAATCCTAGACAGGCCAGGTGGGCCTTGTTTTACACACATTTTAATTTTGTGGTTTCCTTTCTTCCTGGCACTAAGAATGTTAAGGCGGATGCCCTCTCGAGGAGTTTCCTTGCGGACTCTCCTGAGTTATCTGATCCTGCTGTTATTTTGAAAGAGGGTGTAGTTCTTTCCGCCATCTCGCCAATTTGAGACTGGCTCTGGAAGGGTGTCAGGAGGATAAACCCGAGCGCTGCCCTATTGGGAAATTGTTTGTCCCAGACCGGTGTAAAAAGAGTGTGATGTCTGAGATTCATTGTTCCGCGTTGGCCGGTCATCCCGGAATTTTTGGTACCAGAGACTTGGTTAGTCGGTCCTTTTGGTGGCCTACCTTGTCTCGTGACGTCAGGGAATTTGTGCAGTCCTGCGGGACTTGCTCTCGCTCCAAGCCTTGCTCTCGCTCTAGTGGTTTGTTGATGCCATTGCCTGTGCCCAAGAGACCATGGACCCATATCTCTATGGATTTCATTTCCGACCTCCCTGTTTCTCAGAGAATGACCGTTATCTGGGTGATTTGTGATAGGTTTTCCAAAATGATACATCTTGTGCCATTACCTAACTTGCCTTCCTCCTCCGAATTGGTGCCTTTGTTCCTTCAGCACGTGGTTCGGTTACACGGCATTCCTGAGAACATTGTGTCTGACAGAGGAGTCCAGTTAGTGTCCAGATTTTGGAGGACTTTTTGTTCTAAACTTGGTGTTCAATTGTCTTTCTCCTCGGCTTTTCATCCTCAGACCAATGGACAAACTGAGAGAACAAACCAGACATTGGAGACTTATCTGAGATGCTTTGTGTCTGCTGATCAAGATGACTGGGTCTCTTTTTTGCCATTGGCTGAGTTTGCTCTTAATAATAGGGCTAGCTCTGCCACTTTGATGTCTCCATTTTTCTGCAATTTTGGGTTTCACCCTCGATTTTCTTCGGGACAGACGGAGGCTTCTGTCTGTCCAGGTGTTGACTCTGTTGTGGAGCGTATGCAGCAGATTTGGGACCAGGTAGTGGAGAGGTTGTCCCTCTCTCAGGAGAGGGCCCAGCGGTTTGCCAACCGGCATAGGACTGATGGTCCTCGGTTTGAAGTGGGGGACTTAGTCTGGTTGTCCTCAAGAAATATCCCTATGAGAGTTGCATCTCCTAAGTTTAAGCCTAGATTCATTGGACCTTATAAGATCATGGAGATTCTTAATCCTGTTTCCTTTCGTTTACTTCTTCCAGGGACATTTAAGATCCATAACGTGTTCCACAAGTCCTTATTGAAGAGGTTTGTCGAGCCTGTGGTTCCTACGCCTCCTGACCCTGTTTTGGTTGAGGGCAATCTGGAGTATGTGGTTGAGAAAATATTGGATTCTCGTTTTTCTAGACGGAAACTCCAGTATTTGGTTAAGTGGAGAGGTTATGGTCAGGAGGACAATTCTTGGGTGTTTGCTTTGGACATCCATGCTAGGAGACTGATCCTTGCGTATCACAGAGCTCATCCCGACCGACCTGGTTGACCAAGTGAGGGTTCGGTAACCCCTCCTCAAGGTGGGGTACTGTTGTGAATGTGTTAGAAATGAGTTCTGAGCAGAAGCTCCCTCTGGTGGTTGCAGACAGTGCTGAACCATTTAGTGAAGATTGGCAATCAGGAGTTAGACTGGTCCTATATAAGGGAGGTTCCCTCCCATCAGGGTTGCCGGTGATCAATTGTTCTTGTCTCAACTGTGGTTCCTGGTTCACTTGGAAGCTTGCTGAATCTTGCCTCTTCTCCTGCTCTCAGATAAGACATTTTCTGTTTTTATTTTTGTGCTTGCTTTTTGCATTGTTTCCTGCACTTCTGTGGAGGTCAGCCAGGTCCCCTCCGGGGGCTTGTGCTCCTCTCAGTTTGTCTGAGCCACTGTTGTTTGTTCATTTGCCTTTTCCAGTTTTTCTTCAGTGGCTGCGGCTTAGTTTTGTTACACCAGAGAACTAATTTAGGTGGTAGAGGTCGTGTGATCTCAGGTGTTTTTGCAATTAGTAGAGTTGGTACTTTTTAGGGTTTTTTGGGATTGCAGTAAGTGTCCTTCCTATCCTTTTCTGTCTAGGAAGATTGGGCCCCAACGTTTGCTCATACTATTTTCTGTCTGTGTCTGTATTTCCTCTTGTCTAACCGCCATTACATGTTTCGGGGCTTCCTATGTTCTTTGGGGATCTGCTCCGGGGCAGATAGCTTTTCCTCTTTCTATCTTTAGGTGTAGTTAACCTCTCAGGCTGTGACGAGGCATCTAGGACCAACGTAGGTACACTCCACGGCTGCCTTTAGTTGTGGTGGTTAGTCAGGGTACTGCAATCCAGTAGATTCCAACCTCTCTGGTGTATTGCCGTTTTTGCTTGCTCTCCTCAGCTACCAAATCATAATACCTCTCCCGCCAACCTCGCACAACAGAAATGTGATCAAGGTCTCCTCATCTGATGAGTCTTCCATGCCCATCGCCAGTTCGTCCTCCACTTCTTCCTGGGCTCCTGCACCTTCCTCACTAGTTTGGCTGCTACCATGCACCCTGGTTAATCCCTTTCCCCACCCTCCCATGCCAGCCGCCTTGGTGCTGCAGACCGTCTGGACCTTGCAGATGTTAGCCCTTCCGCATACAACTCCTCCTTTTCTACTTCCTCCACCTCCTCTTGTTCCACCACCTGAGTCTGAATTCTGTTTAACATCTGCTCCAGCATGTAAATCACTGGAATAGTCAGGCTGATAATGGCATCGTCAGCATTAAACATCTTCGTGGCCATTTCAAAACTGTGCAGAAGGGTGCATAGGTCCCTGATCTGAGACCACTCCTCCAGCGTGATTTGCCCCACCTCTGGATCTCGTTGGCCCAGGCTATAATTCAGAACGTATTGCACCAGGGCTTGTCGGTGCTGCCACAGTCGCTGCAACATGTGCAGAGTTGAAGTGGCAGGCCCAACGACTTCTGTAGAGATGTAAGTCGCTGAGCTGAGGGATGCGAATGGCGGAAGTAAGCACACAGCGACCGTGCCCTCTGCAGAAGGCCATGTAGTCCGGGATAGTGGGCTAAAAATTGCTGGACAACTAGGTTCAACACGTGAGCCATACAAGGCACGTGTGTGACATTGCCCCGGCGAAGGGCCGCACCCAGGTTTGCGGCATTGTTACACACAGCCTTACCTTGTTGCAGGTCCAGTGGAGACAACCATTCTTGAAACTGGTTCTCCAGAGCTGACCACAACTCCTCAGCTGTGTGACTCACATTTCCCAGACATTTCAACGTAAAAACCGCCTGATTACGTTGAGCCCTTCTGCCAGCATAGCAAGGAGGTGTGCTGCAGGATCCCTTCTGCGCAGTTAGAAAGCCCGTGGCATGACCAGACAGGCTTTGGGTGCAGGTGGAGGACCCAGAGGAGGTTGAGGAGGCAGAAGCAGTGGAGGAACTTCGAGATAAAGAGGATTGACGCACAACTCGTGGGGACGGCAAGACTTGGACAGCAGCCCCTTGTCCTGCTGTCACCATAGTTACCCAGTGCCCAGTCAGCGACATGTAACGCCCCTGTCCATGCCTACTCTTCCAAGTGTCTGGTGAGATGCACCCTGTCACACACTGAGCTTCTCAAAGAAGCGGTGATGTTGTGTGCGACATGCTGGTGGAGCGCAGGCACACCTTTCTTTGAGAAGTAGTGCCGACTGGGCATCTGGTACTGGGGCACTGCGACGGACATAAGGTCTCGAAAATCCTCTGTGTCCACCAGGCGGAAAGGCAGCATTTCTGTAGCCAAGAGCTTGCAGATGGTGAAATTCAACCTCTTAGCTTTCTCATGGCTAGGAGGAAATGGTCTTTTACTTGTCCACATCTGAGGGACTGAGGGCTGGCTGTTGAGTAGGGTGTCCCCGGACAACTGACAGTCTGTGAGGAAGATGCAGGCGCAAAAGTTAGGTTGCCTTGATCCAAAGGTGGTGCTCTCGATGTCAGAGAGCGCTCAACACCAGCTGGTGTTTCCAATTCCAAATGAACTGATGACCTGCCAATCAGACTGGCTGTTGCGGGTAAAGAGGTGCCAGGTCTGAGTCTCAAAACAGGTCTGACTGCTGTCCCCCCAGTCACAGAGGATGAAGAGGCCACGATTGCGGATGCACAAGATGGGGCAGACGGTGGTTGGGCCGGCCCGCTAGGCCGCATTGTAGCACAGTGAGCTTGCCACTGCAACTTATGCTTCATATCCATGTGACGGTTCATGCATGAAGTACTCAAACTATGGATATTTTGGCCTCTACTTAGCTTTTGGTCACAAATGTTACAGATAACACGAGTTGGGTCATCCTTATCGATTTTAAAAAATGCCCAGGCTATGCAAGGCTTAGAACCCATGCGACCTGAAGAGCCACCTTGACTTGTGGTCAGAGGCAGAGTTGTGGTTGAGGATGCAGTTGGTGACGTGCTTCCAGTACTACGTCTCTGTCCAGGAAGGCACACCCTGACCTCGTCGTCACTCGAATCCTCCTCCACTTCCTCTCCTGACCTCATCGACTGTCTGACTGTGGGTTGACAGTAAATGGGATCTGCAACCTCGTCATCATCACCCTGTCTGTTCTCACCCCCGTCGTCCTCAGAGCCAACTTCTTCCTGCCCTGACACAAAACTCAAGTTGTCGCTCAAATCAGGTATTTGAGTCTCATCATCGTCTTCCTCATTGTCTCCTCCAACAGGAGTTACAGTTTTGGAACGAGGGTCTACATTATGCTCAGAATCTTCTTCATCTGGTCCTGGATCCGACTCATAAATATTCTGGGCATCAGTGCAGATCATTTCCTTGTCTGGATTCACAGAAGCTGTGGAGACGACCTCTGATTCCCAGGCTATAGTATGAGTAAACAGTTCTGCAGACTCAACCATCTGTTCTATCCCATACTCAGATGGGCAGCTGGAGACTTGGGAGCTGTGAGGAAGCATGTGCGATTGGGGTGACACCTCTGAGAACTGGAGTTTTTGTGATATTGAAGTTGAGGTGAAGAAGAGCCGACTTAAAGGAGCACTTGATATCTGTTGAAGCACCTGCTGTTTTTGTGCCTCATCTGGAATTTGTAGCGATGGGCATGACCGTAAGAAAGGGATCGTACCACATTGTCCACTAAAAGAAGTAGACATCTTAGTTTGGCTGGAAGATGGTCTTTCTTCTGCAGATGTTACTGTTGCTTTAACACCTACCCCACGGACACAACATTTTTTTCCCTTCTCAACATGCCTATTCCCCTTTCCACCAGCAGAAGGCCTTTTGCCACTCATTTTGGTGGTTAACTAATTGACAACTCTGGAGTTGTTTGCATAAAAAACGATGGATGCAAAAATTTCCCATTTGAATGCTGGAGGACTTTGTATAGATGGCCTAATACAATGAGTACCACAGACTGCTATTATGCCCACAATTACAGTACAGACCAAAAGTTTGGACACACCTTCTCATTTAAAGATTTTTCTGTATTTTCATGACTATGAAAATTGTGCATTCACACTGAAGGCATCAAAACTATGAATTAACACATGTGGAATTATATACTTAACAAAAAAGTGTGTAACAACTGAAATTATGTCTTATATTCTAGGTTCTTCAAAGTAGTCACCTTTTGCTTTGATGACTGCTTTGCACACTCTTGGCATTCTCTCGATGAGCTTCAAGAGGTAGTCACCGGAAATGGTTTTCACTTCACAGGTGTGCCCTGTCAGGTTTAAAAAGTGGGATTTCTGGCCTTATAAATGGGGTTGGGATCATCAGTTGTGTAGTGCAGAAGTCTGCTGGATACACAGCTGATAGTCCTACTGAATACACTGTTATAATTTGTATTATGGCAAGAAAAAAGCAGCTAAGTAAAGAAAAACGAGTGACCATCATTACTTTAAGAAATGAAGGTCAGTCAGTCTGAAAAATTGGGAAAACTTTGAAAGTGTCCCCAAGTGCAGTTTTAAAAACCATCAAGCTCTACAAAGAAACTGGTTCACATGAGGACCGCCCCAGGAAAGGAAGACCAAGAGTCACCTCTGCTTCTGAGGATAAGTTTATCCCAGTCTCCAGCCTCAGAAATTGCAGGTTTACAGCAGCTCAGATTAGAGACCAGGTCAATGCCACACAGTGTTCTAGCAACAGACATCTCTACAACAACTGTTAAGAGGAGACTTTGTGCAGCAGGCCTTCATGGTAAAATAGCTGCTAGGAAACCACTGCTAAGGACAGGCAACAAGCAGAAGAGACTTGTTTGGGCTAAAGAACACAAGGAATGGACATTAGACCAGTGGAAATCTGTGCTTTGGTCTGATGAGTCCAATTTGAGATCTTTGGTTCCAACCACCGTGTCTTTGTGCGACGCAGAAAAGGTGAACGGATGGACTCAACATGCCTGGTTCCCACCGTGAAGCATGGAGTAGGAGGTGTGATGATGTGGGGGGGCTTTGCTGTTGGGGATTTATTCAAAATTGAAGGCATACTGAAGCAGCATGGCTACCACAGCATCTTGCAGCGGCATGCTGTTCCATCCGGTTTGCGTTTAGTTGGACCATCATTTATTTTTCAACAGGACAATGACCCCAAACACATCTCCAGGCTGTGTAAGGGCTATTTTACCAAGAAGGAGAGTGATGGGGGGCTACGCCAGATGACCTGACCACCACAGTCACCAGACCTGAACCCAATCGAGAAGGTTTGGGGTGAGCTGGACTGCAGAGTGAAGGCAAAAGGGCCAACAAGTGCTAAGCATCTCTGGGAACTCCTTCAAGATTGTTGGAAGACCATTTCTGGTGACTATCTCTTGAAGCTCATCAAGAGAATGCAAAGAGTGTGCAAAGCAGTCATCAAAGCAATAGGTGGCTACTTTGAAGAACCTAGAATATAAGACATATTTTCAGTTGTTGCACACTTTTTTGTTAAGTATATAATTCCACATGAGTTAATTCATAGTTTTGATGCCTTCAGTGTGAATGTACAACTTTCATGGTCATGAAAATACAAAAAAATCTTTAAATGAGGTGTGTCCAAACTTTTGGTCTGTACTGTATATTACAGGCAAGATGCAGCAAAAAATTATGAGTATTTCAACGCTGGTGGAGCTTTGTATAGATGGCCTAATAGAATGAGTACCACACACTGCTACTATGCCCAAAATTATTGTCCAGGCAAGATGCAGATAGAAATTCAATATTTTTTTTAAGGCTGGTAGAGCTTTGTATAGATGGCCTAATAGAATGAGTACCACACACTGCTACTATGCCCAAAATTATTGTCCAGGCAAGATGCAGATACAAATTATTTTTTTTTTAAGGCTGGTGGAGCTTTGTATAGATGGCCTAATAGAATGAGTACCACACACTGCTACTATGCCCAAAATTATTGTCCAGGCAAGATGCAGATAGAAATTCAATATTTTTTTTAAGGCTGGTGAAGCTTTGTATAGATGGCCTAATAGAATGAGTACCACACACTGCTACTATGCCCAAAATTATTGTCCAGGCAAGATGCAGATACAAATTATTATTTTTTTTAAGGCTGGTGGAGCTTTGTATAGATGGCCTAATAGAATGAGTACCACACACTGCTACTATGCCCAAAATTATTATCCAGGCAAGATGCAGATAGAAATTCTTTTTTTTTTAAGGCTGGTGGAGCTTTGTATAGATGGCCTAATAGAATGAGTACCACACACTGCTACTATGCCCAAAATTATTGTCCAGGCAATATGCAGATAGAAATTCAATTTTTTTTAAAGCTGGTGGAGCTTTGTATAGATGGCCTAATAGAATGAGTACCACACACTGCTACTATGCCCAAAATTATTGTCCAGGCAAGATGCAGATAGAAATTCTTTTTTTTTTAAGCTGGTGGAGCTTTGTATAGATGGCCTAATAGAATGAGTACCACACACTGCTACTATGCCCAAATTATTGTCCAGGCAAGATGCAGATATAGAAATTTTTTTTTAAGCTGGTGGAGCTTTGTATAGATGGCCTAATAGAATGAGTACCACAACTGCTACTATGCCCAAAATTATTGTCCAGGCAAGATGCAGATAGAAATTCTTTTTTTTTTAAGGCTGGTGGAGCTTTGTATAGATGGCCTAATAGAATGAGTACCACACACTGCTACTATGCCCAAAATTATTGCCAGGCAAGATGCAGATAGAAATTCTTTTTTTTTAAGGCTGGTGGAGCTTTGTATAGATGGCCTAATAGAATGAGTACCACACACTGCTACTATGCCCAAAATTATTGTCCAGGCAAGATGCAGATAGAAATTCTTTTTTTTTTAAGGCTGGTGGAGCTTTGTATAGATGGCCTAATAGAATGAGTACCACACACTGCTACTATGCCCAAATATATGTCCAGGCAAGATGCAGATAAAATTCGATTATTTTAACGCTGGTGGAGCTTTGTATAGATGCCTAATAGAATGAGTACCACACACGCACTATGCCCAAAATTATTGTCCAGGCAAGATGCAGATAGAAATTCTTTTTTTTTAAGCTGTGGAGCTTTGTATAGATGGCCTAATAAATGAGTACCACACACTGCTACTATGCCCACAATTATTCTACAGGAAGATGCATCAAAAAATTCTGAGTATTTCAACGTGGTGGAGCTTTGTATAGATGGCCTAATAGAATGAGTACCACACACTGCTACTTGCCCAAAATTATTGTCCAGGCAAGATGCAGATAGAATTTTTTTTTTTTTAAGGCTGGAGGAGCTTTGTATAGTTGGCCTAATAGAATGAGTACCACACACTGCTACTATGCCCAAAATTATTGCCATGCAAGATGCAGATAGAAATTATTTTTTTTTAAGGCTGGTGGAGCTTTGTATAGATGGCCTAATATATGAAACCACACACTGCTACTATGCCCAAAATTATTCTGCAGGCAAGATGCAGCAAAAAATTACAGTATTTCAACGCTGGTGGAGCTTTGTATAGATGGCCTAATAGAATGAGTACCACACACTGCTACTTGCCCAAAATTATTGTCAGGCAAGATGCAGATAGAAATTCTTTTTTTTTTTAAGGCTGTTGGAGCTTTGTATAGATGGCCTAATAGAATGAGTACCACACACTGCTACTAGTGCCCAAAATTATTGTCCAGGCAAGATGCAGATATAAATTTTTTTTTTTTTTAAGGCTGGTGGAGCTTTGTAGTAGATGGCCTAATAGAATGAGTAACACACACTGCTACTTGCCCAAAATTATTGTCCAGGCAAGATGCAGATAGAAATTCTTTTTTTTTAAGGCTGCTGTGGAGCTTTGTTAGATGGCCTAATAGAATGAGTACCACACACTGCTACTATGCCCAAAATTATTGTCCAGGCAAGATGCAGATAGAAATTTTTTTTTTTTTTTAAGGCTGGTGGAGCTTTGTATAGATGGCCTAATAGAATGAGTACCACACACTGCTACTATGCCCAAAATTAATTGTCCAGGCAAGATGCAGATAGAAAATTTTTTTTTTTAAGCTGGTGGAGCTTTGTATAGATGGCCTAATAGAATGAGTACCACACACTGCTACTATGCCCAAAATTATTGTCCAGGCAAGATGCAGATAAAATTCTTTTTTTTTTAAGGCTGGTGGAGCTTTGTATAGATGGCCTAATAGAATGAGTACCACACACTGCTACTATGCCCAAAATTATTGTCCAGGCAAGATGCAGATAAAATTCTTTTTTTTAAGCTGGTGGAGTTTTGTATAGATGGCCTAATAGAATGAGTACCACACACTGCTACTATGCCCAAAATTATTGTCCAGGCAAGATGCAGATAGAAATTATTTTTTTTTTAAGGCTGGTGGAGCTTTGTATACAGTAGATGGCCTAATAGAATGAGTAACACACACTGCTACTTTGCCCAAAATTATTGTCCAGGCAAGATGCAGATAGAAATTATTTTTTTTTAAGGCTGTTGGAGCTTTGTATAGATGGCCTAATAGAATGAGTACCACACACTGCTACTGTGCCCAAAATTATTGTCCAGGCAAGATGCAGATAGAAATTATTTTTTTTAAGGCTGGTGGAGCTTTGTATACAGTAGATGGCCTAATAGAATGAGTAAAACACACTGCTACTTTGCCCAAAATTATTGTCCAGGCAAGATCAGATAGAATTTTTTTTTTTAAGGCTGGTGGAGCTTTGTATAGATGGCCTAATAGAATGAGCACCACATACTGCTACTATGCCCAAAATTATTGTCCAGGCAAGATGCAGATAGAAATTATTTTTTTTTTAAGGCTGGTGGAGCTTTGTATAGATGGCCTAATAGAATGAGTACCACACACTGCTACTGTGCTCAAAATTATTGTCCAGGCAAGATGCAGTTAGAAATTCTTTTTTTAAAGGCTGGTGGAGCTTTGTATAGATGGCCTAATAGAATGAGTACCACACACTGCTACTTTGCCCAAAATTATTGTCCAGGCAAGATGCAGATGGAAACTCTTTTTCTTTTAAGGCTGGTCGAGCTTTGTATAGATGGCCTAATAGAATGAGTACCACACACTGCTGCTATGCCCAAAATTATTGTCCAGGCAAGATGCAGATAAAACTTTTTTTTTTTTAAAGCTGGTGGAGCTTTGTATAGATGGCCTAATAGAATGAGTACCACACACTGCTACTATGCCCAAAATTATTGCCCAGGCAAGATGCAGATAGAAATTCTTTTTTTTTTTTAAGGCTGGTGAAGCTTTGTATTGATGGCCTAATAGAATGAGTACCACACACTGCTACTATGCCCAAAATTATTGTCCAGGCAAGATGCAGATAGAAATTCTTTTTTTTTTAAGGCTGGTGGAGCTTTGTATAGATGGCCTAATATAATGAAAACCACACACTGCTACTATGCCCACAATTATTCTGCAGGCAAGATGCAGCAAAAAATTACGAGTATTTCAACGCTGGTGGAGCTTTGTATAGATAGCCTAAAAGAATGAGTACCACACACCACTAGTATGCCCAAAATTATTGTCCAGGCAAAATGCAGATAGAAATTCTTTTTTTATTAATGCTGATGGAGCTTTGTATAGATGGCCTAATAAAATGAGTACCACACACTGCTACTATGCCCACAATTATTCTACAGGTAAGATGTATCAAAAAATTATGAGTATTTCAACGTTGGTGGAGCTTTGTATAGATGGTCTAATAGAATGAGTACCACACACTGCTACTGTGCCCAAAATTATTGTCCAGGCAAGATGCAGATAGAATTTTTTTTTTTTTTGTAAGGCTGGAGGAGCTTTGTATAGTTGGCCTAATAGAATGAGTACCACACACTGCTACTATGCCCAAAATTATTGCCATGCAAGATGCAGATAGAAATTATTATTTTTTTAAGGCTGGTGGAGCTTTGTATAGATGGCCTAATATAATGAAAACCACACACTGCTACTATGCCCACAATTATTCTGCAGGCAAGATGCAGCAAAAAATTACAAGTATTTCAACGCTGGTGGAGCTTTGTATAGATGGCCTAGTAGAATGAGTACCACACACTGCTACTGTGCCCAAAATTATTGTCCAGGCAAGATGCAGATAGAATTTTTTTTTTTTTTAAGGCTGGTGGAGCTTTGTATAGTTGGCCTAATAGAATGAGTACCACACACAGCTACTATGCCCAAAATTATTGCCATGCAAGATGCAGATAGAAATTCTTTTTTTTTTAAGGCTGGTGGAGCTTTGTATAGATGGCCTAATAGAATGAGTACCACACGCTGCTACTGTTATGATTTGGTAGCTGAGGAGAGCAGGCAAAAACGGCAATACACCAGAGAGGTTGGAATCTACTGGATTGCAGTACCCTGACTAACCACCACAACTAAAGGCAGCCGTGAAGCGTTCCTAAGTTGGTCCTAGACACCTCGTGACAGCCTAGAGGTTAACTACACCTAAAGATAGAAAGAGGAAAGCTATCTGCCCCGGAGCAGATCCCCAAAGAACATAGGAAGCCCCCAAACATGTAATGGCGGTTAGACAGAGGAAATACAGACACAGACAGAAAATAGTATGAGCAAACGTTGGGGCCCAATCTTCCTAGAAAGAAAAGGATAGGAAGGACACTTACTGCAATCCAAAAAACCCTAAAAAACACCAACTCTACTAATTGCAAAAACACCTGAATTAGTTCTCTGGTGTAACAAAACTAAGCCGCAGCCACTGAAAAAACTGGAAAAGGCAAATGAACAAATAACAGTGGCTCAGATAAACTGAGAGGAGCACAAGCCCCCGGAGGGGACCTGGCTGACCTCCACAGAAAGTGCAGAGAACAATGCTAAAAGCAAGCACAAAAATAAAAGCAGAAATTATCTTATCTGATAGCAGAAGATGCAGGCAAGACTCAGCAAGCTTCCAAGTGAACCAGGAACCACAGTTGAGACAAGAACTATTGATCACCGGCAAACATGATGGGAGGGAACCTCCCTTATATAAGACCAGTCTGTAACTCCTGATTGCCAATCTTCACAATCTTCATTGAATGGTTCAGTACTGTTTGTAACCACCAGAGGGAGCTTCTGCTCAGAATTCATTTCTAACACATTCACAACAGTACCCCCCCCTTGAGGAGGGGTCACCGAACCCTCATTTGGACAACCAGGTCGGTCAGCATGAGCTCTGTGATACGCACGGATCAGTCTCCTAGCATGGATGTCCGAAGCAAACACCCAAGAATTGTCCTCCTGACCATAACCTCTCCACTTAACCAAATACTGGAGTTTCCGTCTAGAAAAACGAGAATCCAATATTTTCTCAACCACATACTCCAGATTGCCCTCAACCAAAGCAGGGTCAGGAGGCGCAGCCATAGGAACCACTGGCTCGACAAACCTCTTCAATAAGGACTTGTGGAACACGTTATGGATCTTAAATGTCCCTGGAAGAAGTAAACGAAAGGAAACTGGATTAGGAATCTCCATGATCTTATAAGGTCCAATGAACCTAGGCTTAAACTTAGGAGATGCAACTCTCATAGGGATATTTCTTGAGGACAACCAGACCAAGTCCCCAACTTCAAACCGAGGACCATCAGTCCTATGCCGGTTGGCAAACCGCTGGGCCCTCTCCTGAGAGAGGGACAACCTCTCCACTACCTGGTCCCAAATCTGCTGCATACGCTCCACAACAGAGTCAACACCTGGACAGACAGAAGCCTCCGTCTGTCCCGAAGAAAATCGAGGGTGAAACCCAAAATTGCAGAAAAATGGAGACATCAAAGTGGCAGAGCTAGCCCTATTATTAAGAGCAAACTCAGCCAAAGGCAAAAAAGAGACCCAGTCATCTTGATCAGCAGACACAAAGCATCTCAGATAAGTCTCCAATGTCTGGTTTGTTCTCTCAGTTTGTCCATTGGTCTGAGGATGAAAAGCCGAGGAGAAAGACAATTGAACACCAAGTTTAGAACAAAAAGTCCTCCAAAATCTGGAAACAAACTGAACTCCTCTGTCAGACACAATGTTCTCAGGAATGCCGTGTAACCGAACCACGTGCTGAAGGAACAAAGGCACCAATTCGGAGGAGAAGGCAAGTTAGGTAATGACTCAAGATGTATCATTTTGGAAAACCTATCACAAATCACCCATATAACGGTCATTCTCTGAGAAACAGGGAGGTCGGAAATGAAATCCATAGAGATATGGGTCCATGGTCTCTTGGGCACAGGCAATGGCATCAACAAACCACTAGAGCGAGAGCAAGGCTTGGAGCGAGAGCAAGTCCCGCAGGACTGCACAAATTCGCTGACGTCACGAGACAAGGTAGGCCACCAAAAGGACCGACTAACCAAATCTCTGGTACCAAAAATTCCGGGATGACCGGCCAACGCGGAACAATGAATCTCAGACATCACACTCTTTTTCCACCGGTCTGGGACAAACAATTTCCCAATAGGGCAGCGCTCGGGTTTATCCTCCTGACACCCTTCCAGAGCCAGTCTCAAATTGGGCGAGATAGCAGAAAGAACTACACCCTCTTTCAAGATAACAGCAGGATCAGATAACTCAGGAGAGTCCGCAAGGAAACTCCTCGAAAGGGCATCCGCCTTAACATTCTTAGTGCCAGGAAGAAAGGAAACCACAAAATTAAAACGTGTGAAAAAACAAGGCCCACCTGGCCTGTCTAGGATTAAGTCGCTTGGCTGATTCCAGATAAACCAGATTCTTATGGTCCGTGAGGACCACCACCTGATGTTTGGCTCCTCCAGCCAATGTCTCCACTCTTCAAAAGCCCACTTCATGGCCAATAACTCCCGATTACCCACGTCATAATTACGTTCAGTTGGAGAAAATTTTCGAGAGAAAAAGGCACAAGGGTTACTTTTAGAGGTCTCTGGATCTCTTTGGGACAAAATGGCACCTGCCCCAATTTCAGAGGCATCAACCTCCACCTGAAATGGCAGAGAAACATCAGGCTGCCGTAGAACAGGAGCAGAAGTGAATCTCTGCTTAAGTTCCTGAAACGCAGAGACTGCCTCAGGAGGCCAATTCACCACATCAGAACCCTTTTTGGTCAAATCAGTCAATGGTTTAACAAAAACAGAGAAATTACCAATAAATTTACGATAAAAATTAGCAAAACCCAAGAATCTCTGAAGAGCCTTTAATGAAGTAGGTTGGACCCAATCACAGATGGCCTGAACCTTGACCGGGTCCATTTCAATAACAGATGGGGACAAAATGAATCCCAGAAATGAGATCCTCTGTACGCCAAAAAGACACTTTGATCCCTTCACATACAGAGCATTCTCTCTCAAAATCTGGAACACAGTCCGAACATGTTTCACATGAGAGTCCCAGTCATTGGAAAAAATCAAGATATCATCCAAATAAACAATCAGAAATTTATCCACAAAATCCTGAAAATGTCATTCATGAAGGACTGGAAGACGGAAGGAGCATTAGTGAGCCCAAAGGGCATCACTAGGTACTCAAAATGCCCCTCTGGGGTATTAAATGCTGTCTTCCATTCATCCCCGTGCTTAATGCGAATCAGGTTATACGCCCCCCTGAGGTCAAGCTTGGTAAATCAAGTAGCACTTTTCACCCTGGAAAACAGGTCAGAAGAAATCAAGGGTAACGGATATTGATATTTCACAGTGATATTGTTCAAGAGACGATAATCAATACACGGCCTTAATGAACCATCCTTTTTGGCCACAAAGAAAAAACCGGCACCCAAGGGTGAAGAGGATGGTCTGATATGACCCTTCTCCAATGACTCCTTGATATAAGACCGCATAGCGTCATGTTCAGGTACAGACAAGTTAAAAAGGCGACCTTTAGGGAATTTACTACCAGGCACTAATTCAATAGCGCAGTCATAGCTCCTATGGGGGGGCAAGGATGCAGATTTACTTTTGCTAAACACATCAGAAAAATCAGTCAAAAAGTCAGGAACATCCTGAGCCTGGGGAGAGGCAGAAAAAACAGGAGTGTTGGCATTAACACATTGGCAGCCCCAACTGGTTACAGACACAGATTTCCAATCCAAAACAGGATTATGAGACTGTAACCAAGGGAAACCTAGTGCAATAATGTCATGCAGATTATACAGCACCAAAAATTTGCAACTCTCCTGATGATCAGGTTCAACCCTCATTATCACCTGAGTAGAGATCTGGGGTTTATTCTCAGCCAAAGGGGTAGAATCAATCCCCAGTAGGGGAATAGACTTCCGTAGGGGTATCAAGGGAAACCCACAACGTTTAGCAAAATCAAAATCCATCAAGTTAATAGCTGCTCCCGAATCAACAAAAGCCTGAGCAGAAAATGTGGACAGGGAGCAAATCAGGGTAACAGTCAACAGAAATTTAGTCTGAACACTACCCAAGACAACTGAGCGTGCAAAACGTCTTCCCCGCTTAGGGCAGACTGAAATAGCATGAGAGGCATCACCACAGTAGAAACATAACCCATTGCATTTTCGAAACTCATGACGCTGTGCCCCAGAAGCCACTCTATCACACTGCATGGGTTCAGAAGCTGGTTCACAAGGCAACACTATTCCACGCATACCTCTACGCTCACGCAAACGTCTGTCAATTTGAATCGCTAATGACATAGAATCATTGAGACCAGAAGGAGCAGGGAAACCCACCATAACATCTTTTACATTGTCTGACAGACCCTTCCGAAAAAGGGCTGCCAAAGCATCATCATTCCATTTGGTCAGGACTGCCCACTTTCGGAATTTCTGACAGTATAACTCAGCGTCCTCAAGCCCCTGATTTAATGCCAACAAGGTTTTTTCAGCTTGATCAGTGACATTAGGTTCATCGTACAATAACCCCAGAGCCAGAAAAAATGCATCAACATTACTCAAAACAGGGTCCCCAGGTGTCATGGAAAAAGCCCAATCCTGAGGATCGTCGCGCAGGAGAGAGATGACAATTTGAACCTGCTGTACTGCGTTCCCTGAGGACTTAGGTTTTAAGGCAAAAAACAACTTACAGTTATTTTTGAAATTCAGAAATTTAGCTCGATCCCCTAAAAACAAATCTGGCATGGGGATCCTAGGTTCCACAACCGGCAACCCTGCAAGATAGGTAGCAATACTCCGAATTTCAGTGGCAAGCTGACCCACACGGCCAGACAACTGTGCAAACTCCATTGAGAGAAAAAAAAAAAATCCTCAGCACCCAGAGAAAAAGAGGGAAAAAAAATGCAACAAACAAAAAAAAATAAAAATCTCTGACAACTTTTTTTTTTTTTCTCTCACACTATTTTTCCCTTCTGTGAGTACCATATAATTTTCAGTTTAGGCCGGTGATACTGTTATGATTTGGTAGCTGAGGAGAGCAGGCAAAAACGGCAATACACCAGAGAGGTTGGAATCTACTGGATTGCAGTACCCTGACTAACCACCACAACTAAAGGCAGCCGTGGAGCATTCCTAAGTTGGTCCTAGACGCCTCGTCACAGCCTGAGAGGATAACTACACCTAAAGATAGAAAGAGGAAAGCTATCTGCCCCAGAGCAGATCCCCAAAGAACATAGGAAGCCCCCAAACATGTAATGGCGGTTACAAAAGAGGAAATACAGACACAGACAGAAAATAGTATGAGCAAACTTTGGGGCCCAATCTTCCTAGAAAGAAAAGGATAGGAAGGACACTTACTGCAATCCAAAAAACCCTAAAAAACACCAACTCTACTAATTGCAAAAACACCTGAGATCACACGACCTCTACCACCTAAATTAGTTCTCTGGTGTAACAAAACTAAGCCGCAGCCACTGAAAAAACTTTGAAAAGGCAAATGAACAAATAACAGTGGCTCAGATAAACTGAGAGGAGCACAAGCCCCCGGAGGGGACCTGGCTGACCTCCACAGAAGTGCAGAGAACAATGCAAAAAGCAAGCACAAAAATAAAAGCAGAAAATATCTTATCTGATAGCAGAAGATGCAGGCAAAACTCAGCAAGCTTCCAGGTGAACCAGGAACCACAGCTGAGACAAGAACAATTGATCACCGGCAAACATGATGGGAGGGAACCTCCCTTATATAAGACCAGTCTGTAACTCCTGATTGCCAATCTTCACAATCTTCATTGAATGGTACTGTTTGTAACCACCAGAGGGAGCTTCGGCTCAGAATTCATTTCTAACACATTCACAATATGATACTATGCCCAAAATTATTGTCCAGGCAAGATGCAGATAAAAATTATTATTTTTTTAACGCTGGTGGAGCTTTGTATAGATGGCCTAATAGAATGAGTACCACACACTGCTACCATGCCCACAATTATTCTACAGGCAAGATGCAGCAAAAAATTACGAGTATTTCAACGCTGGTGGAGCTTTGTATAGATGGCCTAATAGAATGAGTACCACACACTGCTACTTTGCCCAAAATTATTGTCCAGGCAAGATGCAGATAGAAATTCTTTTTTTTAAGGCTGGTGGAGCTTTGTATAGATGGCCTAATACAATGAGTACCACAAACTGCTACTATGCCCAAAATTATTGTCCCGGCAAGATGCAGATAAAAATTCTTTCTATTTTAAGGCTGGTGGAGCTTTGTACAGATGGCCAAATGGAATGAGTACCACACACTGCTACTATGCCCAAAATGATTGTCTAGGCAATATGCAGATAGAATTTTTTTTTTTTTTAATGCTGGTGGAGTCTTGTATAGATGGCCTAATAGAAAGAGTAGCACACACTGCTACTGTGCACAAAATATTGTCCAGGCAAGATGCAGATAAAAATTATTTTTTTTAATGCTGGTGAAGCTTTGTATAGATGGCCTAATAGAATGAGTACCACACACTGCTACTATGCCCACAATTAATCTAACAGGCAAGATGCAGCAAAAAATTGAGTATTTCAAAGCTGGTGGAGCTTTGTATAGATGGCCTAATAGAACGAGTACCACACCACACACTGCTACTATGTCCAAAATTATTGTCCAGGCAAGATGCAGATAGAAATTCTTTTTTTAAGGCTGGTGGAGCTTTGTATAGATGGCCTAATAAAATGAGTACCACAAACTGCTACTATGCCCAAATTATTGTCAGGCAAGATGCAGCAAAAAATTCTTTTTTTTTAAGCTGGTGGAGCTTTGTATAGTTGGCCTAATAGAATGAGTACCACACACTGCTACTTTGCCCAAAATTATTGTCCAGGCAAGATGCAGATAGAAATTCTTTTTTTTAAGGCTGTGGAGCTTTGTATAGATGGCCTAATACAATGAGTACCACAAACTGCTACTATGCCCAAAATTATTGTCCAGGCAAGATGCAGATAGAAATCTTTTTTTAAGGCTGGTGGAGCTTTGTATAGATGGCCTAATAGAATGAGTACCACACACTGCTACTATGGCCAAAATTATTGTCCAGGCAAGATGCAGATAGAAATTCTTTCTATTTTAAGGCTGGTGGAGCTTTGTACAGATGGCCAATGGAATGAGTACCACACACTGCTACTATGCCCAAATTATTCGACAGGCAAGATGCAGATAGAATTTTTTTTTTTTTTTTTTTTAGGCTCGTGGAGCTTTGTATAGATGGCCTAATAGAATGAGTACCACACACTGCTACTATGCCCAAATTATTGTCCAATCAAGATGCAGATAGAAATTCTTTTTTTTTATTTTTTAAGGCTGGTGGAGCTTTGTATAGATGGCCTAATAGAATGAGTACCACACACTGCTACTATGCCACAATTATTCTACAGGTCAAGATGCAGCAAAAAATTATGAGTATTTCTAATGCTGTGGAGCTTTGTATAGTGGCCTAATAGAATGAGTACCACACACTGCTACTATGCCCAAAATTATTGTCAGGCAATATGCAGATAGAAATTTTTTTTTTTTTTAATGCTGGTGGAGCTTTGTATAGATGGCCTAATAGAAGAGTAGCACACACTGCTACTGTGCACAAAATTATTGTCCAGGCAAGATGCAGATAAAAATTCATTTTTTTTTAACGCTGGTGGAGCTTTGTATAGATGGCCTAATAGAATGAGTACCACACACTGCTACTATGCCCAAATAATCTACAGGCAAGATGCAGCAAAAAATTATGAGTATTTCAAAGCTGGTGGACTTTGTATAGATGGCCTAATAGAATGAGTACCACACACTGCTATATGCCCAAAATTATGTCCAGGCAAGATGCAGATAGAAATAATTTTTTTTTAAGGCTGGTGGAGTTTTGTATAGTTGGCCTAATGAATGAGTACCACACACTGCTACTTTGCCCAAAATTATTGTCCAGGCAAGATGCAGATAGAAATCTTTTTTTTTAAGGCTGGTGGAGCTTTGTTAGATGGCCTAATAAATGAGTACACACACTGCTACTATGCCCAAAATTATTGTCCAGGCAAGATGCAGATAGAAATTCTTTTTTTTAAGGCTGGTGAGCTTTGTATAGATGGCCTAATAGAATGAGTACCACACACTGCTACTATGCCCAAAATTATTGTCCAGGCAAGATGCAGATAGAAATTCTTTTTTTTTTAAGGCTGATGGAGCTTTGTATAGATGGCCTAATAGAATGAGTACCACACATGCTACTATGCCCACAATTATTCTACAGGCAAGATGCAGCAAAAAATTACGAGTATTTAACGCTGGTGGAGCTTTGTATAGATGGCCTAATAGAATGAGTACCACATACAAGAATAAATTTTTTTTAAGCTGGTGACTTGTATAGAGCTAATAATGAGTACACAATGACAGCCAAATTATTCAGCAAGACAAAATTTTAAGTGTGGTTGTAGATGGCCAATGAAGTACCCCATGCTAGCCAAATTATTCACAAGCAATAAAATTTTTTTTAAGGCTGTGAGCTGATAATGGCAATAAATGTACCCAACCTACTACCAATATTGTCCGCAGATGAGATAAATTCTTTTTTAGCTTGATTGTAAGTGGCCAAGAATGATACCACACACTGCTACTTGCCCAATTTAGCAATCAAAAATTTTTTTAAGCTGTGGGTTGAAAGTCACAATCATTGCCAAATATTGTCAAGCAAAAAATTTTTTTTAGGTATTATAGAGCCTAAAGAGTACACACACGACTCAATTATCAGAAGATGCAAAAATTTTTTAGCTGGCTTTAGATCCATAGGTACCACACATCTACAGCAATTATCCGGAAGACAATAAATTTTTTTTTTAGTGGAGCTTTGTTATGCCTAAAATGGAACACTGTAATCCAAAATTGTCCAGAGATGCAGAAGAAATTCTTTTTTTTAAGCTGTGGAGTTTTAAGTGGCCTAATAATACACACCTGCCATCAAATATTCGAAATCAAAAAAGGCTACATGCCCAAAATTATTGTCCAGGCAAGATGCAGATAAAAATTCTTTTTTTTTATCGCTGAGTGAAGCTTTGTATAGATGGCCTAATAGAAATTGATACCACACACTGCTACTATGCCCACAATTATTATCTACAGGCAAGATGCGCAAAAAATATGAGTATTTCAAGCTGGTGGACTTGTATAGATGGCCAATAAATGGTACCACAACTGCTATATCCCAAATTATTGTCCAGGCAAGATGCAGATAGAAATTCTTTTTTTAAGGCTGGTGGAGCTTTGTATAGATGGCCTAATAGAATGAGTACCACACACTGTTTACTATGCCCAAAATTATTGTCCAGGCAAGATGCAGATAGAAATTCTTTTTTTTTTTAAGTGGTGTAGCTTTGTATAGATGGGCCATAATAAATATTCCAAACTGTACTATGACCAAAAATTATGTCCAGGCAATGCAGATAGAAATTTTAATCATTTAAAGCTGTGACTTTGTATAGATGCCTAATAATTGAGTACCACACACTGCTACTATGCCCAAAATTATTGTCCAGCAAGATGCAGATAAAACTTTTT
>JARQOD010000590.1:69859-138801 GCA_033576555.1 Oophaga sylvatica | reverse complement strand
GACCGATGGATCCTGTAACAAAGGCTCCGTCAATCTACAAGAGTCACCGCCCGCCCCGATGGATCCTGTAATAAGGCTCGATCTCATCTACAAGACGTAACCGACCACGACCGAGGATCCGGTAACTAAGGCCCCCGATCCATCTCAAAACGTCCCGACACGACCGATGGATCCTTTTTAATAAGGCTCTGATCACATTACAGGACGTCAGTGACTGAGGGAAACCGTAACAAAGGGCTTGACACATCTACGGGGACGTCAGTGACTGATGGATCCTGTATAAGGCTTGATCACATCACAGGACGTCATGACTGAGGATCCTGTAACAAAAGGCCCGATACATCTACAGGCGTCATGACTGAGGACCTGTAACTAAGGGTTGACCTTTACGGGACGTCATGATGTGGACCTTTAACTAACTCCGATCACATCTACAGGACTCGGACTGTGGACCCTGTAACAAAGGCTCTATCACATCTACAAGACCAGTGCTGATGGATCTGTAACAAGGGGTCTGATCCATCTACGGACGTCATGACTGATGGACCCTGAAAAAAGGGCTCTGATCACATCTACAGGAGTCAGGCTGATGGATCCTGTAACAAAGGGTTGATCACATCTAAGGACGTCATGACTGATGGACCTGTAACAAAGGCTTGATCCATCTAAAAGCGTCACCACACGACCGATGGACCTGTAACAAAGGGCTCCGATCACATTAAAAGCGTCACCGACCACGCCCGATGGATCCTGTAAAAAAGGTCCGATCCATCTAAAAGACGTCACCGCCCACGCCCATGGACCCCGGTAATAAGGCTAGATCACATCACAAGACGTCATGAACACGACCGAGGGTCGTAACTAAGGCTTGTCAATTAAAGGCGTCAGTGACGATGGATCCGTAACAAATCCCTTGATAAAATCTACAGGACGTCATGACTGAGGACCTGTAAAAAGGCTCTGATCACATTCGGGGACGTCAGGACTGATGGACCCTGAAATGGGCTTGTAAATTCCTACGGACTCAGTGATGATGGCCCTGAAACTAAGGCTCTGATCACATCTACAGGACGTCAGGGGACTGGGACCCTGTAAAAGGCCCCCGATCACATCACAGACGTCAGTGATAGGACTGTAACGAAGGCTCTATCACATCTCAAGACGTCAGTGACTGGGGGTCCGTAACTAAGGGTTGATACAAAAGGGCCCGCCCTGACTGAGAACCGTAACTAAGGCTCTGATCAATCTACGGGACGTCAGTGCTGATGGATCCTGTAACTGGGCTCGTCACTCTCCCGACGTCAGACCCCGATGGATCCGTAACAAAGGGCCCCCTTCACTCTACAAAAATCACCGACCCCCCGCCCGATGGATCCTGAAACCTAAGGCTCCGACCCAATCTAAAGAATCACCGACCACGACCGGGGACCCGGTAACTAAGGTCCGATCCACTACAAGACGTCCCCGACCAGACCGATGGCCCCGTAACTAGGCTCATCACTCTACAGGAGTCAGGACCGGTGGACCCTGTAACTAGGCTTGATAAATCCAGGGTCAGGACTGGGATCCTGTAACTAAGGCTCGATCACTCTACAGGACGTCAGTGCTGAGGACCTTTAAATAAGGCTCTGAAAACATTACAGGGTCAGTGACGAGGCCCTGAACTAAGGCCCCGACCATTCCAGGACGTCGTGACAAATGGTCCTGTAACAAAGGCTTAAATCACTTACAAGAGTCAGTGATGATGGATCTGAACTAAGGTCTATCAATTACGGACGTCAGTGACTGAGGGATCCTGTAATAAGGCTCCGATCACATCTCAGATGTCACCGCCCACGAGGGATCCTGTAATAAGGCTCCGACACATCTACAGACGACACCGACCACGCCCGATGACCCTGTAACAAAGGGCTCCGATCACATTAAGAGTCCCCCGACCACGCCGATGGACCTGTAAAAAGGGCCTCCGATACATCTATAGACGTAAACAACCACGACCGATGGACCCTGTAACTAAGGCTCCGATACTGTACAAGACGTCACCGACCAAACCGAGGACCCTGTAATAAGGCTCTGATCAATCACAAGTGTCACAACCACACGAGGGAAATCTTAAACTAAGGCTCCGATACATTTAAAAGACGTCAGTGTGTGGACCCTTAACAAAGGGCTCCGATCAATTAAAGACGTCACCGACCAGGACCTGGATCCTGTAACTAAGGGCCCCGATCACTTACAAGACGTAACCCGACCCGGGATCCTGTAACTAAGGCCCCGATCACATCTAAAGACACCACCGACCAACCATGGATCCTGAAATGAGGCCCCGTCCCCCTTAAAAGACCGGAATGATGGACCTGTAACAAAGGGCTCCGATCCATCTCAAGATCCCCAACCCAAAACCCCGATGGATCCTGTAAAAAGGTCCGATACACCACAAAAAGTCCCCAACCCCCGACGATGGTCTGTAACAGGCCCCGATACATCTCAAGCGTCACCAACCAGACCGAGGGTTTTAACTAAGGCTAAAAATTTTTCAATCTACAAGATGTCACGCCCCCCCGTGGACCCTGTAACTAAGGCTCGATCACATCTCAAGCGACACCGACCACGACCGAGGATCTGTAACTAAGGCTCTACCAATTACAAGACTCACCGACCCGACGATGCCTGTAATAAGGCTCCGACACATGTAAAAGACGTCACCGATCACGACTGAGGTTTCTGTAACAAAGGGCTCTGATCTCTCTAAAGATGTCACCGACCACGCCCCGAGGACCCTGTAACAAAGGCCCCGTCCATTCAAGACGTCAGTGACTGATGGACCTGTAACTAAGGCCCGATCACATCTACAAAGTTTCGACCACCGATGGACCTTAACAAAGGGCCCCTCCATCACATCTAAAAAGGGGACGCACCGACCACGCCCCCGAGGATTCCGTAACAAAGGCCCCGATCACCACAAGACCCACCGACCACGCCCAAGGGACCTGTAACAAAGGCTTCGATCACTCTACAAGACACCCCCGTCACGCCCGATGGATCTGTAACTAAGGTTCGATACATTACAAGACGACACCACCCGCCCGATGGACCCCTGTAATGAGGCTCCGTCACATCTACAAGACTCATGATGATGGACCCCGTAACTAAGGCTCCGATCAATCTACAAGACGTCCCCAAACCCCAAAACCCGGGACCCTGTAACAAAGGGCTCGATCACATCCAAGCCCAAAAAAAAGAAAAAAAAGGGCCCCAAAAAAAAGAAAAGCCCGAGACCAAGAGGGACCAAAAAAACTCAAAACCGCAAGGCCAAAAAACCACGGGCCCCCCCAAAAGATGGCCCCGAACAGGCCCCGACCTCCCGACCAAAACCCCGAGGGACCCTGTAATAAGGCTCCGATACCTCTAAAGACCCCCAAACCAACCGGGGATCCTGAATGGGGATCAATCACAAACTAAAAAACCCCCCCGGGGGGATCCGTAACAAAGGGTCCGATCACATCTACAAGACGCCCCAACCCACAGAGGGATCCGTAACAAGGCCCCGATCACCCCAAAAGACGTCCCCCGCCCAACGACCGATGGATTGTAACTAAGGACCGATCACTTAAAGCGTCCCCAACAGGACCGAGGGATCTGTAACTAAGGCCCGTACAAAAGAACACCAACCCACGGCCGTGGATCCTGTAACAAAGGCCCCTTCCCGATCACATTAAGACGAAACCAACCACGCGAGGGATCCTGAAAACAAAGGCCCCGATCACATCTACAAGACGCCCCAACCACGCCCGAGGATCCTGTAAAAAGGGCCCGACCCAAATCTAAAAGACGTCACGACCAGACCGATGGATCCTGTAACAAAGGCTCCGATAACATCTAAAAGACGACCCCAACCACGCCGGGTTGAAAACAAAGGCTCCATAAAACATCTACAAGACCACCCCACGACCGATTAATCCTGTAACTAAGGTCCCACCCCATTCTACAAGAGCCCCAAAACCACGACCGATGGTTCCTGTAACTAAGGCTCCGATCACTCTACAAGACGTCACCAACCACCCCCCGTGGATCCTGAATAAGGCTCGATACATTCAAGCCCAACCAACCCACGACCGTGGATCTGAAACTAAGGCTCCGATCATTTTACAAGAGTCCCCAACCCCACGCCCGATAACCGTAACAAGGTCCGATCATTTTCTACAAGAGTCACCAACCACGCCCGATGGTCCTGAAACAAGGCTCCGATCACATCTAAAAGACGCACCAACCACGCCGATGGATCCGTAACAAAGGGCCGTCACATTTACAAGACGTCAAAAAACCACAACCGTGGTTCTGTAACAAAGGCTCCGATCACTCCAGACGTCCCCCACCACGAAACGATGGATCCTGAAACAAAGGTCCGAACATCTACAAGAGTCCCCACCACGAGAGGGACCTTTAACTAAGGCTCGACACATCACAAGACGCACCACCACACCAAAGGTTCCTGTAACAAAGGCCGATACATCTCAAGACGTCACAAACCACACCAATGGTTTCTTTTACAAAAGGCCCGATCCCCCCAAAAAAACCCCAAAAAAAATTTTTTAACAAGACGCCCACCCCACAAAGATGGACCCTGAAATAAGGCTCCGATCACATCTACAAGACCAACCCCCACGCCCGATGGACCCTGTAATAGGCCCCGATAATCACAAGACTCCCAACCCACGCCGATGGATCTGTAACTAAGGCCCCCGTCACATCTCAAGACGAAAAAAACCACGACCATGGATCTGTAACAAAAGGGCCCCGATCACTCTACAGACGTCCCCAAACCCAAAGCGATGGATCCTGTAACTAAGGCTCCGATCACATCTACAGGAGGGCAGGAGATGGACCCCTGTAAAAGGCTCCGATCCATCACAGGACGTCCCCAAACCCACACCGAGGGGTCCGTAACAAGGCTCCGATCACATCTACAGGGCGTCAACGTGGATCCTGAAATAGGCTCCGATCACATCTCAGGAGCACCCCCCACGACCGAGGGATCCTGTAACTAAGCTCCGATCACATCTACAGGAGTCCCCACCCGACCGAGGATCTGTAACAAGGTTGTCACATCACAAGGAGTCCCCCCCCGGGATGGATCCTGTAAAAAAGGTCCATCACACTAAAAGAGTCACAAACCCAAACGATGGATTTTAAACAAAGGCTCCGATCACATTACAAAAGGGGTTTTCAACCAACCACGACTCCCCCAAAGGGGGACCCTGTAACAAAGGCCCCCGATAATCTACAGAGTCACCCCCCACGACGATGGATCCTGTAACAAAGGTCGCCACATCTAAAAGACGCACCAACCCACGACCGAGGGATCCTGAATTAGGTCCAATCACATTAAAAAGCCCGCACCGACCACCCCGATGGATCTGTAACTAAGGTCCGATCCATCTACAAGGTCCCAACCACACCGAGGATCCTGTAAAAAAAGGCTCCGATACATCTACAAAGGTCCCACCAGACCATGGACCCCGTAACTAAGGCTCGATCACACTACAAGGACACCCCCCACGCCCCGATGGACCCTGTAACTAGCTCATCACATCTACAAAAAATCCCCCGACCACGCCCATGGATCCCGTAACTAAGGTTTCCGAAAAATCTAAAAGACGTCACCACCACGACCCGATGGTCCTGTAACTAAGGCTCCTTACTCTACAAGACTCCCCCGCCCCCACGCCCGAGGGGATCTGAAACAAAGGGCTCCGATCACATCTCAAGACGCACCGCCCGACCGTGGATCCTGTAAAAAACTTTTCACCTTAAATCACGGCCCGGCCGTGGATCCGAACTAAGGCCCCCGATACATCTCAAGACGTCCCCGACCCAAAAAAAACGATGGACCCTGTAACAAAGGTTTGAAAAATTAAGAGTCAGGCCCGAGGGATCTGAAACAAAGGGGCTGATCCATTACAGGACGTCAGGACGATGGATCCTGTAACTAAGGCTTATACATCACGGGAGTCAGTGACGATGGATCCTGTAACAAAGGGTTTGATAATTACAACGTCAGGCCCCGATGGATCCTGTAACTAAGGCTCTGATCAATCTAAAAAGACTCCGACCCGCCCGAGGGACCTTTAACTAGGCCCCCGATCACTCTACGGGAGTCATGACTGGGGACCCCTTTTAAATTTATTTCCTTCTTTATCCTGTAACAAAAGGCTGATCACATCTAAGGACGTAGTGAGTGGATCCTTAACAAAGGCTCTGATCACATTACGGAGTCTGCCCCCCGAGGATCCTGAAAAACTAAGGTTTGATAAATTTAAAGGCGCCCGGAGGGGGGATCCTGTAACAAGGGCTTGATCACATCTAAAAGAGTCATGACGATGGACCGTAATAAGGCTTTTATTACAGGACGTCAGGCTGGGATCCTGTAACTACTCCGATCACTCAAAGGGACGTCGTGCCCAGGATTTGTAACAAAGGCTCTGATACATTACGGACGCTGACGATGGACCTGAACTAAGGCTCGAACATCAAAAGGAGTCAGTGACGATATCCGTAATAGGCTTGATACATTCTACGGCGTCGTGATGATGGACCCTGAAAAAGGCTCGATCACATCTACAGGACGCAGTGACGATGGACCCGTAATAAGGTTTGATCACTCTAAGACTCAGTGACGATGGATCCGTAAAAAGGTTTGATCACATCTAAGGACGTCAGTGACTGATGGACCTGTAAAAAAGGGCCCGACACATCTACAGACTCAGTGACTGTGGATCCTGTAACAAGGCCCCCGTCACATTACAGGACGTCGTGACTGATGGATCCTGTAACAAGGGCCCCCGACACATCTAAAGGGACGCTGATGTGGACCCTGAAACAAAGGCTCGTCACATCTAAGGACGTCAGTGACGATGGACCCTGTAACTAAGGCCCCTGATACATCACAGGACGTCAGTGTGAGGATCCTGTAACTAGGCTCGATCCATCTACGGGGGAGCATAGTCTGTATGGTGACACACGTATGGATAAGGGGGCGGACTTCAGACGTTGTAGTGGTGACGCCTGTCATTACGGGGGGACCAGTACAGTTCGAAATGGTGACACAACCCCAGTCTCAGTTGAAATTCCAGGGGGGGGCCAGTACAGGTCTGTTGGGACATTCAAAATGTATTGGGCGTTTGGGGGGGGTTTTTTAAAATCAGGGGCGGGAAAGCCCCATTACAGTAGTAGGTGGTGACACCTTCATGGTCGGGGGCGGAGCCCGTACAGTCGTATGGGAATCATGTCAAAGTGATAAAAGGGGGAGTCATACGTCTGTTTGACATCACTTCATGTGACGGGCGGGCCATACATTGTAGGGTGACATCACTGCCCTTACAGGGGCGGGACTAGTACAGTCTTAGGGTGACACACTGTCATGTGTCGGGGCGGGCCCCGTACTTCTGTTAGGGGGTTACACACTGCCCTGTGATCGGGGCGGAGCCGCAGTTCTGTTTTTGGAGGTGAAGCTTCAGTAAAACGGGGGGGGTCTTAAGCTGTGGGTGACACATGTCATGTGATCAGGGGCGGGTCAGTACATTTTTAGTGGTGACACATGTCATGTGATCGGGGCGGAGTCAGCCCAGCTGAGTGGGACATCACTGTATGTGACAGGGGCGGCATACAGCTGTATGGTGAACACTGTCGTATCAGGGGCGGAGCTCGTACAGTTGTAGTGTGACATCACTGTCATGGATCGGGGCGGAGCCAGTACAGTCTGTGTGGTGACACACGTCGTATCGGGGGCGGGGAGCTCATACGTTGAGTGGTGCACACTGTCATGTGATGGGGGCGGAGCTCGTCAGTTCTTAGGGGTGACCATGTCATGTGATCGGGGGGCGGAGTCAGTACATTGTAGGGTGACACATGTCTGTGATCAGGGGGCGGAGCTCGTACAGTTCGTAGGGGTGAATCCTGTCATGTGTCAGGGGCGGAGCTCAGTCAGTCTGTAGTGGTGACAGCACTGTCTTGATAGGGGCGGAGCTCAGTACATTTCGTAGGGGGACACACTGTCATGTGATCGGGGCGGACCAGTACAGTTCTGTTGGGACACACTGTCAGTGATAAGGGGCGGAGCTCAGTACATTTCTGTAGGGGTGACACATGTCATGTGATCGGGGCGGAGCTCAGTACGTTCTGTTTGGGTGACGCACGTCATGTGATCAGGGGCGGAGCTCAGTACAGTTGAGGGGGGGACACACGTCATGTGACGGGGGGAGTCGGCAGTCTGTAGTGGGACTCATGTCATTGATCGGGGGCGGAGCTCATACATTTCTTAGTGGGCACCTGCATGTGACGGGGGCGGAGTAGTACAGTCTTAGTGGTACCACGTCTGTGATCAGGGGGGGAGCTCAGTCGTCTGTATTGAACACTGTCATGTGATAGGGGGAGCTCAGACAGTCTGTAGTGGTGACAGCACTGTCATGTGATCAGGGGCGGAGCTCAGTACTGTTCAGTAGTGGTGACATCACTGTCATGTGATCGAGGCGGAGCTCAGTACAGTCTGTAGTGGTGACAGTACTGTCATGTGATCAGGGGCGGAGCTCAGTACAGTTCTGTAGTGGTGACATCACTGTCATGTGATCAGGGGCGGAGCTCAGTACTGTTCAGTAGTGGTGACATCACTGTCATGTGATCGAGGCGGAGCTCAGTACAGTTCTGTAGTGGTGACAGCACTGTCATGTGATCAGGGGCGGAGCTCAGTACAGTTCTGTAGTGGTGACATCACTGTCATGTGACTAGTGCTTTGCTTGTAGTGTAGTGATGGGCAGTCCGGCTCTTCTCGCACATTGCGCTCCTTTCCCTCTTTTCTCCCTCCAGTCCCTTCACTATAACCAGTGTTTCCTAAACTCCAGTCCTCGCGGCCCCACGGGTCATGTTTTCAGGATTTCCTTTGTATTGCGCAGATGGTGGAAGTATCATCAAGGCATCAGGAATTCTCTCACCTGTGCAACACTATGGAAATCCTGAAAACATGACCCGTGGGGCCGCGAGGACTGGAGTTTAGGAAACACTGCTGTAAAGCCGGGGCCTCGTTATACAGCTGTACAGGTGTCTAGTGAAGGCTCCTCCGCCATGTTCTCAGGTTGTGGCCCCTGGCTCCGGGCCCTCGCTCCTGTCTGTACTGTGACTTGTGTTATTCTCTAATATCTGATGTTTGTACATGTGGTTTCTGTACAGTCAGTGCTGTGACATCTGCCGGCGCTGGAGAATTCTTGTTCTTGAGGGGACATTTCCACGGTCAGTAACCGGCTGAGTTTCGGATGCAGCACACGTCCGCTCCGTCCAAAGTGCTGCCGGCTTTTGATCGCCGGATTCCTCTGTGTTCACTGAACTGCAACCCAATACATTGAATGGGTGATATTAATGACCAAGGTAAATAGACATGCGGTCAGAGAAGACACGCCGCTTGTCCGCCTCCATGGGTGAGCCGCGGGCATCTGTGCACACATAGTGGGCATGGGGTTTCATGAAATCCACTGTGCTGTAACACCTGGATGCGGCAGATGTGCGCAGCGTCCCACCCGCACTGTTTACTGACCGTAAAAGTAAATCCTTGGAGACATTTCCACGCTGTTACAGAGTAATGCCGGGGTCACACTTGCACTTGTGAGAAACTCGCCTCAACACCCGGCACTCGGGACCGGAGTGTGCGCTCACTAGTGTGACCCCGGCCTTAGGGCTCATGGCCACTTGCGATGAAATCGGACGAATTCAATCCAATAAAAAATCAGATTGAATTCGCACCAATGTGAATCTATGATGGTGTCTTCATCTGCGATTTTTTTTCCAACCCAGATTGGATCACGATCGGACTGGAAAAAAATCTCAGCATGCTGCGATTGTCAGCAAAAATCGGATTGCATCCCAATAGAAGGGAATGGGTGCAATAAAAAAATTGCACGGCAATCCTACCATGCGAGTGCTGTGCGATTTTTATACTGACCCCGGCAATGGAGGAGATGGAGAAATTCATTTCTCCACCTCCTCCGCAGCTGTGTGAGAGGCTCGGAGCACAGACACAGGACACTCGGCTCCCGCACGCAGCAGAGCAGGAGCCGAGGGTCATTAGCATATCGCATCTGATACTCTTACATCGGATGCCATACGCAAGTGTGGCCCCGGCCTTAGGGCTCACGCTGACACACGAGAAACTCGCACGAGTTCATGCGCCGGCGCTCAACCAGAGCGTGCGCTGTATGTAATCTATGCAGCGCACGCTCCGTCGAGGTTCGTGCGAGTTTCTCGTATGTGAGCATCAGCCCTAAGGCATGGTTCACGGTCCGGAACCATAGCGCTTTGGACGGAGCGAATTCCGCTCGTCTAAGCCCGCCCCCTTATGACGCGCGATCTTTCCGGAGGTGTTATGACACTCCGGATCACCTCGGAAAGAGCGCAGGCTACATAGCCCTGTGTTAATTCGTTGCGGCGACGCAGCGTCGCCGCATACGCGAGGACATGCTGCGGTCTAAAAGACGCGCCCATGTCGTTTACGCAGTTGCCACCTGCGTATTGTTACGCATGGTGGAGACGGGATTCCTTGAATCCCTCCACTATGCTGTACATCTGACCTGCGTTTTGGCCTGCGCCAGCGCACAGCGCCAACACGCAGCGTTCTGACCGGAAACTCACCTTACTCTGATATTTGCACACACACTGCAGATTAACCCTTCTTGACCGGAGGCATTTTTTGTTTTCGTTTTTTGCTCCCCTTTTTCCCAGAGCCATAACTTTTTTATTTTTCCATTAATATGGCCTTGTGAGCGCTTATTTTTTGCGGGACGAGTTCTAATTTTGAATGACACCATGGTTTTTAATATATAATATACTGAAAAACGGGAAAAAAATCAAACTGCGGTGAAATTGCAAAAAAAAAATGCAATCCCACACTTGTTTGGCTTTTTTGCTGGGTTCACTAAATGCTAAAACTGAGCTGCCATTATGATTCTCCAGGTCATTACGAGTTCACAGACACCAAACATGCATAGGTTGGTTTTTATTTAAGCGGTGAAAAAAATTCCAAACTTAAAAAAAAAAAAAGAGCCATTTTCCAAGACCCGTAGCGTCTCCATTTTTCGTGATCTTTGGTCGATTGAGGGCTTATCTTTTGTGTGTTGAGCTTACGTTTTTATTGATACCATTTTGGTGCAGATACGATCTTATGATCGCCCGTTATTGCATTTTAATGCAGTGTAGCGGCAACCAAAAAACTTAATCGGCTCTGCTACATACAGTCATGGCCAAAAGTTTTGAGAATGACACAAATATTATATTTTCACATGATCTGCTGCCCTCTGGTTATTATGTGTGTGTTGACAGATGTTTTTATCACAGACAAAATATAATAATTGCAGACATATGAGTAATAAAAGCTTATATTGACAGTTAGAATGAGTTAATGCAGCAAGTCAATATTTGCAGTGTTGACCCTTCTTCTTCAGGACCTCTGCAATTCTCCCTGGCATGCTCTCAATCAACTTCTGGACCAAATCCTGACTGATCGCAGTCCATTCTTGCACAATCAATGCTTTCATTTTGTCATAATTTTTAGGTTTTTGTTTGTCCACCCGTCTCTTGATGATTGACCACAAGTTCTCAATGGGATTAAGATCTGGGGAGTTTCCAGGCCATGGACCCAAAATCTCTATGTTTTGTTCCCTGAGCCATTTAGTTATCACCTTTGCTTTATGGCAAGGTGATCCATCATGCTGGAAAAGGCATTGTTGATCGCCAAACTGCTCTTGGAGGGTTGGGAGAAGTTGCTCTTGGAGGACATTCTGGTACCATTCTTTATTCATGGCTGTGATTTTAGGCAAGACTGTGAGAGAGCCGATTCCCTTGGCTGAGAAGCAACCCCACACATGAATGGTTTCAGGATGCTTAACAGTTGGCATGAGACAAGACTGGTGGTAGCGCTCACCTTGTCTTCTCCGAAATGAGGCGTTTTCCTGATGTCCCAAACAATCGAAAAGGGATTCATCAGAGAAAATAACTTTACCCCAGTCCTCAGCAGTCCACTGCCTGTACCTTTTGCAGAATATCACTCTGTCCATGATGTTTTTTCTGGAGAGAAGTGGCTTCTTTGCTGCCCTCCTTGAGACCAGGCCTTGCTCCAAGAGTCTCCGCCTCACAGTGCGTGCAGATGCACTCACACCTGCCTGCTGCCATTCCTGAGCAAGCTCTGCACTGCTGGTAGCCCGATCCCGCAGCTGAAACACTTTTAAGAGACGGTCCTGGCGCTTGCTGGTCTTTCTTGGGTGCCCTGGAGCCTTTTTGGCAACAATGGAACCTCTCTCCTTGAAGTTCTTGATGATGCGATAGATTGTTGACTGAGGTGCAATCTTTCTAGCTGCGATACTCTTCCCTGTTAGGCCATTTTTGTGCATTGCAATGATGACTGCACGTGTTTCTTTAGAGATAACCATGGTTAACAGAAGAGAAACAATGATGCCAAGCACCAGCCTCCTTTTAAAGTGTCCAGTGGTGTCATTCTTACTTAATCATGACAGATTGATCTCCAGCCATGTCCTCATCAACACCCACACCTGTGTTAATGGAGCAATCACTGAAAAGAGGTTAGCTGGTCCTTTTAAGGCAGGGCTACAATGATGTTGAAATGTGTTTTGGGGGATAAAGTTCATTTTCTAGCCAAATATTGACTTTGCAAGTAATTGCTGTTAAGCTGATGTTGCGACCACGCACCACAATTGTGGATACCAGGGCTATGGGGTACTCGGAGCCGAGCCCATGGGCATCTATGGGAGTTGTCACTGGTAGCGGTGGCTCGGTCCGTGGCCCTGGCGGTCGTGCAATGGGGGAATATATTTACAGGGGATATTTAGGATAGGTAGTTCGTGACGCCACCTGTGGTTTCTGGTAATTGTACCAGCGCTGCTGTAAGGGTCTTCACAGGGGATGTTATGGGGCAGCTTGGTGGCAAGTCTCCCACAGGTGAGACGTGTCCCTGGAAGTCTATGGTGATGATGATGCAGGGTGTAGTAATAATTCAGTCACACACAAGGTAGCTCTTTTCATACCTTTTACTGATGGTGGTTCAAGCAGATCCCGGGAAGCTGGTCGGGGTGGAGAGTGCACATTCAGGTAGCAGCCGAGCAGGTTAGAAGGCCTCCTTAACTTCCATATAATGTGAGTCCAACTTGCCTGAAGCGAAGTTAACTCTAAAACTCCAGCTTTCTCTGTAGCTGTACTGCCCGGCCAACGTTGTGGTGAAGCCTTCTAAGTGATGAAACTAAGTCCTTACTTTTGTCGTGCACTTGACTCAAAGTCCCTGTTCCACCTGACTCCGGTTACGTATTGACACTTAGGGCTGCTCTCTGCGACCTGTAGTCCAGATGCCTCTGGTTTTCTTGTCACTATGCTTGAAACAATAGTAACGCTTCGGTCCCCAGTGACCGGTGATTTAGTGCAGGTAATCCAATACCTAAGGCACTGCTCTGTCTTCTCCACTGTGCCCTTCGCCCTGCTTTCTGCTCTTAACATAAGCACTGCTGCATAGAAGTCGAATCACAGATTCCCTGTTTGGGCTCGCTGAGCAGCTCTCAGTATTCTCCTAGTCCAGGACCTCTGTCGACTGAACTTCACTGTCCTGGGACAGGCGGCTGAAGTCTCTGCTCTGAACTCAGCAGGAAACCAATCTGACTGACTAACTCAGACAGGTAACTATCCAAGGGATGACTCACTCCTGAGCCTCCCGGAGCTAACTGACTGACTCACTGTCCTAAGACAGGAAGCTGAAAACACACTCCCCTATGCTGACACCCACCAAACTTATATACCCCTATGGGTGTGTCTAAATGTGAGTGACATGAGTGAATGCATATCGAGCTTTGGCTGTTACCTTCCAGTGCACTTTCCTGGATTTTCATGTGTGCCTGCGAAGCTGGGCTACACACTGATCACTCTTTATAACATTCTGGAGTATATGCAAATTGCCATTAGAAAAAGTGAAGCAGTAGACTTTGTAAAAATTAATATTTGTGTCATTCTCAAAACTTTTGGCAATGACTGTACAGACGAAGATCAGATCGCCTGCATGTAGCAAAATACCTCACTTGCTATGAGCACCGACCACCGGGCGGCGCTCATAGCAGTCTGGCAGTGACAACCATAGAGGTCCACAGGAGATCTCTGATTGTCATGCCAATTAATTGGTGACCTGCGATCACCAATGGGTGGATTTCCGGCACAATTGCTGTAAATGCATGTTAACCCCTTAATGACCAAGCCATTTTGTAGGTTAAAGACCAGGCCAATTTTTACAATTCTGACCACTGTCTCTTTATGAGGTTATAACTCTGGAACGCTTCTACGGATCTTGGCGATTCTGAGATTGTTTTCTCGTGACATATTGTACTTCATGATAGTGGTAAAATTCTTCAATATAACTTGCGTTTTTTTTATGAAAAAAATGGAAATATGGCAAAAATTTTGAAAATTTTGCAATTTTCAAACTTTTAATTTTTATGCCATTAAATCAGAGAGATATGTCACAAAAATTAGTTAATAAATAACATTTCCCACATGTCTACTTTACATCAGCACAATTTTGGAACCAAAATTTTTTTTTGTTACGAAGTTATAAGTGTTAAAAGTTGACCAGCAATTTCTCATTTTTCCAACAAAATTTACAAAACCATTTTTTTAGGGACCACCTCACATTTGAAGTGAATTTGAGGGGTCAATATGACAGAAAATACCCAAAAGTGACACCATTCTAAAAACTGCACCCCTCAATGTGTTCAAAGCCACATTCAAGAAGTTTATTAACCCTTTAGGTACTTCACAAGAATTGAAGCAATGTGGAAGGAAAAAATGAACATTTAACTTTTTTCCCAAAATTTTTCTTTCGACACAATTTTTTTAAATTTTGTCAAGGGTATCAGGAGAAAATGAACCACAATATTTGTTGTACAATTTCTCCAGAGTACACCGATATACCATGTGTGGGGGTAAACCACTATTTGGGCGCATGGCAGAGCTCGGAATGGAAGCAGCGCCATTTGACTTTTTTGGCTGGAATTGAGATTGGACGCCATGTCGCATTTGGAGAGTCCCTGTGTGCCTAAACAGTGGAAACCCCCCACAAGTGACCCCATTTTGGAAACTGGACCCCTCAAGGAACTCATCTAAATGTGTTGTGAGAGCTTTTAACCCCCAAGGGCTTCACAGAAGGTTATAACGTAGAGCCGTAAAATTAAAAAATCATATTTTTTCCACAAAAATGATCTTTTCATCCCAATTATTATTTTCCAAAGGATAAAAGGACCCCAAAATTTATTGGGCAATTAGTCCTGAGTACTCTGATACCCCATATATGGGGGTAAACCACTATTTGGGCGCATGGCAGAGCTTGGAAGGGAAGCAGCGCCATTTGACTTTTTTGGCTGGAATTGAGATTGGACGCCATGTCGCATTTGGAGAGTCCCTGTGTGCCTAAACAGTGGAAACCCCCCACAAGTGACCCCATTTTGGAAACTAGACCCCCCAAGGAACTTATCTAAATGTGTTGTGAGAGCTTTTAACCCCCAAGCGCTTCACAGAAGGTTATAACGTAGAGCCGTAAATTAAAAAATCATATTTTTTCCACAAAAATATCTTTTCATCCCAATTTTTATTTTCCAAAGGATAAAAGGACCCCAAAATTTATTGTGCAATTAGTCCTGAGTACGCTGATACCCCATAGGTGGGGGTAAACCACTATTTGGGCGCATGGCAGAGCTCGGAAGGGAAGCAGCGCCATTTGACTTTTTTGGCTGGAATTGAGATTGGATGCCATGTCGTATTTGGAGAGTCCCTGTGTGCCTAAACAGTGGAAACCCCCCACAAGTGACCCCATTTTGGAAACTAGACCCCCCAAGGAACTTATCTAGATGTGTGGTGAGAGCTTTGAACCCCCAAGGGCTTCACAGAAGGTTATAACGTAGAGCAGTAAAATTAAAAAATCATATCTTTTCCACAAAAATGATCTTTCCACCCCCAAATTGTTATTTTCCAAAGGGTAACAGGACCCCAAAAGTTATTGTGCAATTTGTCCTGAGTACGCTGATACCCCATATGTGGGGGGAAACCACTATTTTGACGCATGGCAGAGCTCGAAAGGGAAGTAGCGCCTTTTTCAAATGCAGACTTTGATGGAATGGTCTGTGGGTGTCATGTCACGTTTGGATAGCCCCTGATGTGCCTAAACAGTAGAAACCCCCCACAAGTGACTCCATTTTGGAAACTAGACCCCCCAAGGAACTTTTCTAGATGTGTGGTGAGCACTTTGAACCCCAAGTGCTTCACAGAAGTTTATAACGTAGAGCCGTGAAAATAAAAAAGTCATATTTTTTTCCACAAAAATAATCTTTTTGCCCCAAATTTTTATTTTTATAATGGTAACAGGAGAAATAGGACCCCAAAAGCTATTGTGCAATTTGTCTTGAGTACGCTGATATCCCATATGTGGGGGGAACCACTATTTTGACGCATGGCAGAGCTCGGAAGGGAAGGAGCACCGTTTTTAAATGCAGACTTTGATGGAATGGTCTGCGGGTGTCATGTCGCGCTTGGAGAGCCCCTGATGTGCCTAAACAGTAGAAACCCCCACAAATGACCCCATTTTGCAAACTAGACCCCCCAAGGAACTTATCTAGATGTGTGGTCAGCACTTTGAACCCCCAAGGGCTTCACAGAAGTTTATAACGTAGAGCCGTGAAAATAAAAAAAATCATATTTTTTTCCACAAAAATGACCTTTTTGTCCCCAAATTTTTATTTTTATAAGGGTAACAGGAGAAATAGGACCCCAAAAGCTATTGTGCAATTTGTCCTGAGTACGCTGATACCCCATATGTGGGGGGGAACCACTGTGATCGCCTTACTGCGATCTTTGGGAGGCACAATGAACAAATCTACCAAAGGTGAAGAATTGGTTTTCTTTTTTACGCCGTTCCTCGTGCGGTATTAGTGATTAGGCGACTTTATTCCTCGGATCGGTGCGATTACAGCGATACCAGATTTATACCCTTTTTCATGTTTAGCTTCTGTCACACTCTTAAGAGATGCTTTTTTTTGGAATAATTTTTTGTAAGAATTTTTTGCATCGCAGTATTTTGAGAGCTATATTTTTCCATATTTCGGCCGACAGAGTTATCTGTGGGCTTATTTTTTGCGGGACGAGCTGACGTTTTTATTGGTACCATATTCAGGCACATAACGTTTTTTGATCGCTTCCTATTCCGATTTTTGTGGAAGCAGAATGGACAAAAACCAGCAATTCAGGAATTGTTTTTTTTTTAATTTTTTTTCCCCCGTTCCGCGTGTGGTAAAATTGATAAAGCAGCTTTATTCTTCGGGTCACTACGATTACAGCGATACCTCATTTATATATTTTTTTTATGTTTTGGCGTTTTTTACACAATAAAGAATTTTATAGAAAAAATAATTATTTTTGCATCAGTTTATTCCGCGAGCTATAACTTTTTTATTTTTTCGCTGATGATGCTATATAGCGGCTTGTTTTTTGCGGGACAAGATGACGTTTTCAGCGGTACCATGATTATTTATATCTGACTTTTTGATCGCGTGTTATTGCACTTTTTCCAAGCGGTATAATGATACCGCTTGGAAAAAGTATAATTTACTACTTTTTGTGTGTTTTTTTTTACGGCTTTCACTGAAGGGGTTAACTAGGGTTACGCTTTTATAGATGGGATTTTTACGGACATGGCGATACCAAACATGTGTATTTTTTTGTTTTTTATTTTTTTTATTACATAAAAATGTGTATTTTTTAGGGATTTTTTTTAAATTATTTTTTAATATTTTTTTTACAATTTTTTTTAAAAAATGATTTTTTTTAACTTGTCCCTTTATGGGACTTTCACTTTTTTTACTTTTGATTGCAGTTACAATGCATTGCAATGCTCTGGCATTGCAATGCATTGCAACTATAGTGGAAGCTGCTGTGACATGATCACAGCAGCTTCCCGTAGCTAAATGACCCAGAGGTTGTCATGACAACCCCCGGGTCATCAAGGCAGAGATCGGCCCCTGCAAATACAGTGCAGGGTGCCGATCTGAGGCAGAGGGAGCTCCCGACCCTCTGCCTCCCCCCTGAGCTCTGCGATCGCGCTCGATCGCAGAAGTCAGGGGTTAACAGCCAGGGGCGGTGGGGGCTCCGCTCCTGGCTGTCAGTGCAGGAAGCCTGGCCACTGCAGCGCCGGCTCCTGCACTGATCGCGCTGGGGAAGCTGAAATTTCAGCTTCTCCTGCGCGATCGCTGCTGTGTTTGGTCAGTCAGATTGACTGACCAATCACAGCGCTGTGAGTGCGGGGACCGACGGCAAAGGTCCCCGCACCGCTTGCCGTGCCTGTCAGCTGTCTGTGACAGCTGTCGGCACTGATCTACCACTGCGTGTTTACACGCAGTGGTAGATCAAAGGCATGACGTGCAGAGTCCGTCCTGGTGCCGGAACTGGCACCTTGCCATGACGGACTCTGCACGTCAGTGGACATTAAGGGGTTAAGTGGCTCGTCAGTATTTGACAGCGGCATTTAACGGGTTAATAGCTGCGGGTTGATCGCGATTCCACCCACGGCTGATGATGTTGGCACAGCTGACATGTGCTGGGCAAGATGTGGGCTCACCGCAGGAGCCCACATCAAAGGGAGAGAGTCCGACATGCGTGTACTATTATGCTCAATAATAATAATAATCTTTATTTATATAGCGCCATCATATTCCGCAGCGCTTTACAGTTTAACAGTTTCAACATTTGCTCAACATTGGTAAGGGGTTAAAGTATGGAAGCAAAGCAAATTAAATAGTAAAATTAGTTTATTTTCAACTTGAAACAAAAATGTCTAAATGCTACCAACTTTTCCTTCTGGTTGTGCACAGCACTACAATTCCCAGCAAAAAATAATCAGAATCTGGCTGCAGCACTGGTTACACACTAACTCTAGTGACAGTGAAGTTATAGTAATGATCATTGAGGCAGTATTGCATGTAGAACAGGTGTACAGAGGAGTCCACGACTTTACCATTGATAGCCTTAGGGCTCATACTCACTGGCGCCGAAAACGGATGATATTCAGGCGAAAAAAAATCGGATTCAAATCTGACCAATGTTATGTAATAGGTGACATCTCATTTGCGATTTTTTTCTCATCAGAAATTGGTGTGAGAAAAAAATCGCAGCAAGCTGCGATTTGATGCGATTTTGGGATGATAATCGCCAATGCAAGTCAATTGGTGCGATTAAAAAACGCACAGCACTCGCACCATGCAAGTGCTGTCCGATTTATACGCACCAGTCTCCTTTGAAAAGCCGGCAATTCATCCCCGGCTACTGTAAAATCACACTGACAGCTCACAAAACACTAGATACATACACATAGAATACATATATATATATACATGTCATTGTAACAAATACAAATATATATATTTATAGTTCATACACTTCTACATACTGTAATAGCCGCTAATTCAATTACCGGCTTTTGTGAAATCACAGAACCCGACATGAAATGATACATTGTTTACACACAGTTAACCATGTCATTTCATGTATTTTGATATATGGTTTTAACTTACAATTACATAAGTGTATGTGTGCAAAATTTCAGACATGTAGGGGTTAATTAAAGGTGTAAATTCGTTGACAAAAAAATGCGTGGGCTCCCGCTGTATTTTCTCCACCAGACAGACAAAGCAAGCGAGTGGGGGCAGATAATAATAGCCTAGGGAGGGTACTTTTCTTTTGTGCCCCTCGCTGGCTACTAACATATGCCCCCAGAAAGGGCAAATCTCTAATTAGATTTGCCCTTTCTGGCACTTTGCCCTTCTATTCCCATTGCCCTATAGCAGTGGCGAATGGGTTAATAAGGGGTTAAAGCCACCTTGCAATTGAAAGGTGACTTTAAGCCAGGTTAATAATTGAGAGCTGTCAATTAGACAACTATCAATTATTAATCCTATTGTATGAAAGAAAAATCAAACACACACACTTTAATAAAAAAGAAGTTTAATGAAATAATCACACAGTTTTTGACCATATTTTATTTTCCGGCGAAAGGAGAGGAAGTGATTAATGAGTGGAGCTTAATTGATTTATTCCCACTTTCACTTCAGGTCAGGTCACGCTGACCTGACCTAAAGTGAAAGTGGGACGCAATCAATTAAGCTTCATTCATTAATCACATCCTCTCCTGTCGGCAGGAGATAAGCTCATTCATTCAGGAGCTTTCAGCTGAGCAGGCAGCATTACTTGCACTGCTTGGCAGAAAGCTAGTTAACCCTTTGTGAAGGATTACAGCGTGGGACGTGACAGATCGCCAGATAGGTAAGAATAATGTTGTTTTATTATTTTTTCTTTATTATAGAAGATCAAGGGCTTCACAGGGCTTAAGAGTTAAATAAAAGATGGTCAAAAAAATGTGTTTTTATTTCATTAAAATTATTTATTCTTAAAGTGTGTGTGTTTTTATTTCCTTCAATAGGATTAATAATTGATAGTTGTCTAATTGACAGCTCTCAATTATTAACCTGGCTTAAAGTGACCTTTCAATAGCAAGGTGGCTTTAACCCCTTATTAACCCATTCGCCACCGCTACAGGGCAATGGGAATAGACGGGCAAAGTGCCAAAAAGGGCGAATCTAATTAGAGATCTGCCCTTTCTGGGGTGTCTGGGGGCAGATGTTAGTAGCCAGGGGGGGCACAAAAAAAATTTACCCTCCCTAGGCTATTATTATCTGCCCCCACTCGCTTGCTTTGTCTGTCTGGTGGAGAAAATACAGCGGGAGCCCATGCATTTTTTTTCAACGAATTTACACCTTTAATTAACCCCTACATGTCTGAAATTTTGCACACATACACTTATGTAATTGTAAGTTAAAACCATATATCAAAATACATGAAATGACATGGTTAACTGTGTGTAAACAATGTATCATTTCATGTCGGGTTCTGTGATTTCACAAAAGCCGGCAATTGAATTAGCGGCTATTACAGTATGTAGAAGTGTATGAACTATAAAATATATATATATGTATTCTATGTGTGTATATGTATTGGTTCTATTCTTTATTAAAGCTGTCAGTGTGATTTTACAGTATAGCCGGGGATGAATTAGCGGCTATTATACTATGTAGAAGTGTATGACCTATATATTATATATATATAATTATTTGCTTTTTGTGTACATTATTTTTTTACAATGTGATTTTTACATGACTTTTTAAATAGAAATAACTGCTCTATGTAAAACTTCATGTTAAAATCGCATTGCATACAGATGGAAAACTGATGGAAATCGCATGCCTTTTTACAACAATTGTACCGTTTTTTCCCTGCAGAAAACGGACCGATTTTTTTCCAGCCAGTGAGTATGTACCCTTAGGCCGGGATCACACATGCGAGGAAATCGCCCGATGCTCGCATGTGAAATCCCTGCTCTGGCGCCGGCTCTCGGGAGTGGAGCGAGCGGCTGCATGTATTTCTATCATGTATTTCTATGCAGCCGCTCGCTCCACTCCCAAGTGCCGGCGCCAGAGCTGGGATTTCACATGCGAGCATCGGACGATTTCCTCGCATGTGTGACCTCGGCCTTAGGATCAGTGTCTGTTCTGCGGTGATGTGAAGCCTGGCACCCTGCCGATCAGCTGCTCTGTATAATGTCCATGGCCAGGTAGAACACATCCGCCTGCAATTCACATCAATAGGAGATAGCCGATATGCAATACCCCATCATTAAATAAGAAAAATATTATTTAATGCCAGAATTGTGAGGTTTTGGACTCACAATGCCACAAAAAAAATGCATTAAGAAGCAATCAAAGCATCATATGTACCCAACACTGAATATACAGGGTGGTCCAAAAGTAGGTGGACAGTATGTGTAATAGGTTTATGAAGGGAGATTTATCAAACATGGTGTAAAGTGAAACTGACTCAGTTGCCCTTAGAACCAATCAGATTCCACCTTTCATTTTCCAAAGGTCTGTGAAGAATAAAAGTGGAATCTGATTGGTTGCTAAGGGCAACTGAGTCAGTTTCACTTTACACCATGTTTGATAAATGTCCCTTCATAACCCTATTACACATACTCTCCACCTACTTTTGGACCACCCTGTATATATAAGTCCCAGATGTTTTGGAAAATTGCAACTCATTGAATTATTTTGTTATGAATGTCTCAATTTTTTCACCCCAATAAAATAAAAAAAAAAAACCAAGCCTACACAAGATTTTTATTTTTCACTGACAAAGTAAAAATTTTCCTTTTAGATTGTAAGCTTGCGAGCAGGGCCCTTGTGGCGCCCCTGAGGTCCAGTCGCCACAGAGGTACTGCACCTCAGTCGGAGGTGTGGTGCTCCGCTCTCGGGTAAGGAGGGGACATCACCCAGAACCCACACACTTACATCCAACACCAGACCTCTCAGGGCCCGAGAGGAGCTAGGTAGAGGGTGTGGGTGGAGAAAGTAGAGAAGGGGAGGAGCTTAGCGAGTGGTCGGAGAGACCACAGATGTTAGTGACAGTTGGCTGGAGGGAGGAGTCGGTACTGGGGACTCAAGCAGTGAGGAGCTCGTCCCTAGACCTGAGGACAGTGAGAAAAGGAAGAAAGAGAAGCTACAGAAAGAGAAAGGAAGAAGGGGTCCTAGGTACACAGGAAGTGATGAATCCACCCGTGGGGCCCGAATCCATGTTGACCATAGTCAGGTGGAGGGACCAGGTCACAGTAAGGGGACGGGCCCCAGTCTAGTGCAGAAACTATGGACTCAGCTAGCAAACCGGAGGCTGTGGTAACTGCATGTGCTGCAGCCGCATCCACACACATTCGCTGAAAAGGGGACTCAGAGTATGTCACCCGACTGGATCCGAGGCTGCTGGCTTGGTACACTGTGTGTAAAGGTGAGATGGCTAGGAAAGGAACATCTGAAGGGGGTTCTGACACGGTGTACCCCAATCTACCTGAGAGCTGTCTGGACCACCTCCCCGGAGGTCACAGCACCCCGGCTGGAGATTGTATAAACAGCTGTGAGTAAACTGAACAGACTGCACCCTGCTGTGTCCTCAGAATTATTTACTGCGTCATCTGCCCTGCATCAGCATTACCATCCACCATTTTGAAATTTAACTCTTCAACTGCCCTGGGGCATAGCTCTAGCTGTGGAGAGCTGTAACAACTCTTTTGCATCACTAACTGCCCCAGTGGAACTGTACTGCAGCGTCAGCCATCTTATTGCCGAATACCACAGGTGGCATCACAAACTATTTCCTTTTTCCCCTTTTATTTTACATCTTCATCATTTTTATTGGACACCCAGGGCCACGGACCAGGTCACCGCTGCCATGACACTTCACCTTAAGAACCGTCTGACCCGGGTCCGAGTATCCCACAGCCCTTGGGGGTGTCACAACTTGGCATCACGAACAGGATGTGCCGACACAGTTTACCGGGTCCCATGCGCCTATTGTGGGCCGGGTTGTTAAACGGTGCAAAAGCCGTACCCGCCCACTGTAAAGACTTCAATGCAAAAAGAACTGGACTGTCGGCCAGGGGGATCCACCTCCTGGCCTGGTGTGGCGGGAAAAGAAAAAGGAACCGCCCACAAAGGAGAGAGCGGAAGGAGAAGCACGTGGAGGAGCATGCATGGAGGTGCACTGCAGGAAGGAAGGCAACAGACCCGGTGGACGCCATGGCAAGTGGTGGACGGAGGCCTCAGGTGCGCGGGGTGGAAACAGTGGACTCCCCCGGCCAGCGACAGGAAGCCCCAGACCAGCTGCCAGCGGTGGACCCAGAGTCGAAGTAGAGGAGCTAACCCGCCAACTTCTGCAGACGCAGCTTACCGCAGTGATGAAATGGAAGGAGGCCGTAATGGAAAAAGTGACCGAGCGGAGGATTCCCATGCCACCGGTGTCCTCAAACCCAGAGGTGAAGGAGAAGAAGACCGGCACCGGAGGAGCAGGTATGGACACTGCCCCGGTAGCAGAGGAGACCCTATTGGGACCCTTAGAACAACCGCCAACCCTAAAAACTGGTCAGGCAGTAAAAGATATAGCCTGGGACCAGATGGCAGACTTAGGGGTGAGCTGGCGGATCCGCTGCTACCCCAACCCTTGCCCCTGGTGGTGCGCGGTGAAAGGGAGATGATCCGCTGGGAGCACTAGGGGACAGATTTAATGGGGTTCCCGGAGGAGGCCCAAGCAGGAGAAAACTGGGCGGAGACCGTCAGCAGGGAGGACTACTGCCGGCAACAGGTGCTGTAGTTAGAGGCAGAGGAGCGGGAGGGCAGGGCCCAGTGGAAGGCGATGGAGGAGCGTAACATGCAGGCCAAGGCCCAGGACCCCAAAGTCAGACGTGCGACCGGGGCCCGCTGAGGCAGGGTACGGTAGTCACTTTCAATTGACCAACGGCTTGGGATTCATCAGGGAGCCCGGAAAGTCCACAGAGCTCTTTGTAAACCGCCGGGACGTAGAGTCACATCTCTGAGAAGGGCACCCCTACCGTGACCTCTACCCGGGGGATCAAGTGACCTTCACCCGGCATAAGGGCGGAAGGAGGCGGTACGCCCTCAACGTAAAGAAGGTACCAAAGGTGCGACCAGCAGCTGTACATCCGGAGGCTACATCAGACCCACCTGCAGCAACCAAAATAGAGGTGCGGACACAGGCAACGCAGGACTAGCTCCATTTGAGTCACCCATTGTGACATTTGGACAAGAACTTCCCCAGCCAGGGAGTCGCAGACACCAGGACCTGCCCTGGAAACAGAAGCAGTAAGTGGTATGACTGTAAATAGTTGATATTTAACCTGGTTAGGTGTTGTTCTTGTTAACTTAAAGAGACAGTCAGGTCAAGGACAGTGAATGGCCAGAACTTTTATTGTAAATAGTTAGCACTTCTTAATGTGCTCCTTATTGGTTTTACATAAGGCCTTGTAGAGTACAAGTAGGACACTCTACATTTTACATCAGACCACAGAAGAAAAACCGTCTGGTGTGGGCGAAAAAGTGGTCCAACAAGTTAACCAGTCATGTTCTGTAGCCACGTCCTGGGCCTACGTTGGGGGGTTTGAGACGGGTCCCTCCCCCCCGAATACCCCGGTTCGGGACGTTACTGAAATTTGTTGCACTTGATAGAAAAGTTTTATTGATAGTATAGTTATATTTTATGGGCAGATAATTTCTATTACAGAAGAGCTATATTTCATATTTTTTATAGTTTTTATTGATGGTAAAGCTAAATATCATAGGTAATAATTTTATTAAAGTTATATTTATGTAGTAGTTATATGTAACGTTCAAGTGAAGGAGCCTCCCATAAAGGGAAGAAGAGTTACCTGTTGACTATTATATTTGTTGTAATGCAATCCAGAAAATTTTGCATGTTTGAAACATCTGTTTGCTCTGTTCCAGCCCGAGGACGTGCTGTGTTTAACGGGGGAGGAATGTGGCGCCCCTGAGGTCCAGTCGCCACAGAGGTACTGCACCTCAGTCGCAGATATGGTGCTCCGCTCTCGGGTAAGGAGGGGACATCACCCAGAACCCACACACTTACAGTACATCCAACACCAGACCTCTCAGGGCCCAGGAGGAGCTAGGTAGAGGGTGTGGGTGGAGAAAGTAGAGAAGGGGAGGAGCTTAGCGAGTGGTCGGAGAGACCACAGACAGTTAAGGTACTGCCACACTAAACGATCTCGCTAGCGATCACGATAACGACGCAAGCTAACGAGATCGTTGGTGTGATCGCTTTAAGGTCGCTAGTAGCTGCCAAACTGAACGATCTCATTAACGACGCATCAGCGGTCAGCGATCTCTTTAACGACTTTGGCGGTCGTTGGGACGTGCCACACTGCATGTACTGTGAAAGATCACGACCTCGATAGGCGTGATTTGAGCGCAACCTTTTCCACGCCCCTCAGCACAGATTGGTGGTCACTATTTATGTCATGACTATCACAACTCTCACTTTGTGATTGGATGACTGCGTCATAAAAGACGACGTACCAGCGCTCCTTTCCATTGCTCTTGTGCAGAAGCGGTTCATTCAAATCTACAGCATCATTCCAGTGCGTCCTGCTAGCCTTCTTTGTAGCTACTGCGATCCAGTTTGTGCCACTATTGCGTTTGCTGCGATCCAGTCTGAGCCGTTATTTTTTTTTCTTCTGCGATCCAGGCTGCGCCGTTATAATTTTTTGCGATCCAGTTTGTGGCGCTATTGCGTTTTGCGTTCCTTTTTTTTTTGTTTTTCCAGGATCACGTCTTGTAAGGTAGGTATTTATTTATTTTTTTGTCACATTTAATTTTTAATTTTTTTTAAATTTTACAGATCCATTTTTAGATCACAGCTGTTGTTAACCATTGTCGTCCATCAATGTTATTTTTTTTTTTTGCCATTGTTTTTTGTTTGCCCATGTTTTGTTCAGTCACGCCGACCACCACCATTTTATGATCCCTGCTGTTTTTACCGTAGTTGTCCATCTATGTTTTTTAGTTAGGTCTGCCATTGTTTTCTCCAGCTGCGCCCACCACCACCATTTTATGAACCCTGCTGTGTTCTATGTTGTAGGCTATGTGAGCATTTTATTTAACCATTCTGCCGTTCTCACATAATCCTTTTTTTATTACAGATGGCCGATAAGCATGAATTTCTGCGGGAATTCATCGAGATGTACCGCTCGATGCCTTGCCTGTGGAAAATAAAGGCGGCGGATTACTGTAACAGGCTTAAAAAGAAGGACGCGTACCAAAAACTGGTGGAGCTGTGCAAGAACCGTTATTCCGATAAACCAGCGGATGAGTCATCGGTGAAAAAACGGATTCAGGCCCTCCGCACAGTTTACAAAAAAGAGTTAAATAAAGTACAAAATTCAACCAAATTTGGAGCCGGGGCCGAAGATGTGTATGCCCCAAACTGTGGTACTTTGAGCTGTTCTCTTTCACAAGGGACCAAGAAGTACCCAGACAAGCGACTTCCATGTTGGATCTAGACCCAGTGATCCAGCCGGACACCCCTGTCATACATGTAAGTACCTTTGTATTAAAACACATTTTAATGTGAAATGTAGATAAAATAGCTGAATTTATCCCTTCATGTACTGATAATTTATCTATCTCAACGGTTGAGGCCTATCCATTTACAAGTGTCGTTTTCACATTTTTAATGTATATGGGTGTTATAGTGTGAAGATAAATTTCTTTTTCTTTACAAGTGTTGTTTACACATTTTTGCTGTATTTGGGTGTGAAGATAAATTTCTTTTTCTTTGTGATTTACCATTTGGTTTTTGTTCATGCAGGACACAGAAGAGGCTGTCTCCACACCTCCGACTGAAGAAGACAGCATGGCGTTGGTCCAAGACGAAGAAGCAGTTGAACCACCATCCTCATCTGTGCGGAGCCGGCTTACATTTTCAGGAAGGAAAAGGAAGGCTCCCACCTCGGCTACTCCAGAATTAGTTGAAATATCCAAAAAAGTGCTTACGGCGGAAAAAGACCAAACAAAAATAACTGGCTTTGCATACTACGCTAATGAGAAGCTCCCAACACTGGATCCAATACAGCGGGTTCATGCAGAGAGACTCATGTTTGAGGTCCTGACTCAAGCGTCACTAGGAAACCTGGATAACAATTATGTCGTCATGCCAAGACCGCAGTACCCGGAGTACTCATGGCCGCACAATCCTGTGCCGAACCCAATTGGGATAAATCCTGCAAACCCAAACGTTGTTGCTCCCCCTTATTTTTATACACCGCAGAGGCAGCGTGGTAATGGCAATGATCCATCTTACCAGCAGTTGTAGTTTTTTAAATTTTTTACAAAAGTTTTTTGTTGTCTATATTTTTTTACATTGTTACCTTTTTTAATAAAAATCTTGTTTATCTAATGAATTGTGGTCTTGTATTCTTATTAATGTCAACAATGTTGTTTGTCAACTTTTAAATTGTTGTATTTTTATTCCATCTACTTGTATCTACTTGTCACACACGGGGACATGGGAGTACCAGCAGTCATAGGAGTTCCAGCATTGGTAAAAAATGTAATGAAAAAAAATTCAAAAATTAACAACATTTCTTTTAAAGGCCCCTGGTCACACTAGCGCTAAAACCTTATACTAAAAAATAATACACCACAGCTGTGTAGATAAACTTAAAATATATCATATATATTAGCATCATATATATATATTTTTTTTTTTCATATATATTTTTTATATAAATATAATTTTTTTTTAGGAAAACAATAACAAAATTAAACAATAACAATACAATAAAAAATAAAAATAATAAAACAAAATATTACGACTGCACCCCCGTTTGGAGGACAGCCAACATTTAAAAAAAATAAAAAAATACAAATGATAAAAAAAAAATTTACTGAGGGCCCCGTTGTCCTGCCACAACCCTCTCCAGCATCACCCCGTGCTCCAGCAGTGCAGCCATGGCGCTGTTCATAGCTGCCACTGCGGTGTGCATTGTCGCCATCAGCGGTGGGACACCAACAGGTCCTGGGCAGTCGGGATTTCTGTGGAGGTAATGGTAACAGTTAACAGTGAATTCTGTTGCAACATCAACATGTACATGTTATGTTTATTAACACTTACGGTTTTCGTCAGACGACCCGCTGACCGCCCACCCAGAACCTGTTGATCCGCCGGCTAGGGAAACACAGAAAAAAAAATTATATCACAACAGCCATTACACATAAGACCTTACAAAGTTCTCAAACTTGTCTGAAGCTTATATAATGTGCGTTAATTACCTGATGGGGAGCCTGCATCCATGTCACGGAGTGACGCTGGAGATAAGCCATATTCTTGCAAAGGGGTCGAAGACCCCAAATCAGGAGGGGGGGTTGCTGCAGGGGAAGGGGTTGAGAGGAAAGGTGATGATGGTGGTGGAGGGGTAGCCGGGGAAGGAGATGATGCAGGTGGAGGGGTAGCTGGGGACGGTGGAGCAGCTGGAGATGGTGATGGTGGTGCTGTAAATGCAATATACAATTCAGACTCCCCATTATCATCATCATTGCCTCCCCTCATCATCATTGCCTCCCCATTAATATCATCATAAGCATTGCCTTCCCATTATCATTGCCTCCCCATCATCATCATCATCGCCTCCTCACCACCATCACTGCCTCCTCCCACCCACCACCATCACACATACAGCACCGCAGGCAGCACTTTCTCACATACACACAGGCAGGCACACATGTGTAGCCCTGGTATGTAAGGCACACATTATCCTGGAGTCTGCACAGAAAGGTAACAGTTAAAACTCACATCATCCATTCACACTTTAGACACACCCTCAGGGTATATAAGCTAGTGACATGCAGCAGAGGAGGGGAGTAGTGAGGAGTCTTCCAGGAAGTGAAGTGAAAGACAGTCACTCAGTTGGTTCCTGTCAGCAGTTCATAAAGTGGAGGCTAGTAAGGGTGAGCCAGTTCATCTTAGCCTAGTCAGAGCTGTTCCTTAACCTGAAGACAGAGACAGCTTTGAAGAAAGGGAAGTTTGCAGCAGAAACTTCAGTCGCCTGTCCCAAGGACAGTGAAGTTCAGTTGATGTGTTCCTGAACTAGGAGAATACTGAGAATCTGTCAGCAAGCTCCAAGGAAGAAGCAAGAAAGTATTGACTTGTACTACCTTAGGAAGTGTGCAGTGCCTGTGTTGAGACTGGAAAGCAGGGCGAAGGGCACAGTGGAGAGGACGGAGCAGTGCCTTAGGTAGTGAATTGCCTACACTAATTATCCGGTCACTGGGGACCGAGGAGTTGCTATTGATTCACTCATAGTAACGGGACAACCAGAGTCTTACTGGACCTTAGGTCGCAGAAAGCAGCCCTTGAAGTGTGGTACGTAATCGGGGTCAGGAGGAACAAGGACTTTTAGCTAGGCCTAGCATAGAAGGACTCTGTTCTCACCACATAGAAGGCTCCACCACAATACTGACCGGGCAGTACAGCTATGGAGTTAGCTGGAGTATTCGGAGTTAACTTAGTTCCATGCTAGTTGGACTCATCATATTGGAAGTTAAGGAGGCCTCTAACCTGCTCTGCTGTTACCTGGACGTGCAGTCTCCACCCCGACCAGCTCCCCGGGACCTGCCTAAACATCTGACAAGTAAAAGGTATGGAAAGACGCTGGATGGTGTGAGACTGATTCATTTATCTGCACCCTACATCATTATAACCATAGACTTTGAGGGACCAGTCCCACCTGTGGGGGACCCGTCATCTAGCTGCCACAACATCCCCTCAGAGATCTACAGCAGCGCTGGTCTTAGTGACTAGAAAATACAGGTGGCGTCACGAACTGTTATCTACCAATCCCCTGTAAATAATTCCCCCCCATCATACGCCTGACCGCCAGGGCCACGGACCGAGCCACCGCTGCCAGTGACACAAATCCCATAGACTTCCATGGGCTCGGCTCCGAGTACCCCATAGCCCTGGTAACCCACAATTGTGGTGCGGGTCAACACAAAACTTGGCGTCACGAACAGGATCCGAAACTTGCAGCATTGCGAGCCCTGTGTGCCTGTGGAGTGTTTTGGTGAAAAAGACTGTCTGTGCTTTTGGCGCCAAATACCGCCATATTTGCTGCCATATTCGCGCCCTGAGGCGCTGGAGAAGAAGGTGGGCGTACCTGAAAGGCGCGCAGAGTCTCGGACACGCCCCCGGCTCTGACTCAGCGGCAGGTCCTGCGACAGGAAGTGAACGCTCTGACATCAGAGCGCCTGCGACGAAGGTCCTGTCTCCATCGCTGTGCTTGTGGAGCGGCAGCTTCTGGAAACGGTAGGCCCCGATTAACCAAGGGGGCACTAATATGTCGCAACAATCGGCCGACAGTGCGGCCCCAGCCGGAGGCCCCGACCCCGCGCCGCGTGGCATTGTAGCGCCGGATGGGGGCGCAGGCCCAGCACCCGGCCCGGTAGTCCCGCTCATGCCACTAACGCTCCCATATATGCCTGGGGCAAAATGGCTTCCCCAGTACAGCGGCGAGCCAGGTACTTTAGCAGGATTCAAACGGAAGATATGCAGTGTCCTGGAAATGTATTCTATGTCTGAGAGGCAAAAAGCTGCAGTATTAATAGGGCAGCTAACTGGCGCTGCTGAAAGAGAAGTGGAGACTTGGGCTACCACGGACCAGGAGTTGGTGCCTGCGATCCTCTTAAAGTTACAGGCCATTTTTGAAGATCGCACCGAAACAGATCTCCGGATGGCATTCTACAACTGTTCACAGCAACCAAGTGACAGTATAAGGGACTATGCCTGCCGACTACAAGGGGCCCTGAGAGCCCTCAAGCAGGTTAATACCATAAGTGTCATTGATGAAAGTAAGATGCTGAAAGAACAATTTGTGCAAGGACTGAGGTCCCAATCGGAACGCAGAACTGTAAATTGGTGGTCTTTAGATCATCCAGATGCCACCTTTGATGCCCTAAAGGACATGGCAATAAAAGGACTGCGACCCCTGGGCAAACCTGAAGTGGAAACCCAACGTCACCAGGGTGAAATCACTCTGGAACCGGCAGTACCCACCTTTTCCCCGCTAGCGGCAGAAGCCAAAACGCAGGTGACGCCCCCTAGTGAATTGGACTGTCTGCGCTCAGAAGTGCGCCAGTTGACTAAAAATCTGGCTGCTGTGATGAGTGCCCTGCAGCTGCGGAAAGAGGAAGAAGGAAAGATCTTATTAGCCGACTGCCCGGAGGATGTCCCATGGATGAACCGGAGGAGAAGGAGGACGTCGCCCCACCGGAGGAGGACAACGCCACCCCCAGGAGCAACCCTGACCAGCACCCTCCTCGCCGGGAGATCATTTGTTACCGCTGCAAACGGAAAGGTCATATGTCGACACAGTGTCCTTTAAACGGGCAGAACCTGGGTCCGAGGGCCAACACCCAGGTGGAGACTCGTCAGGCCCCTTAGATTGGAACCGCAGGTTCGTGGGTGGACGACCCTACCTGTCCATCATTCTGGATGGGATTGCAGTTCCGGCGTTGCTAGATACTGGGTCTCAGGTGACCATAATACCTGATGCCCTATATACGAAGTTCTGGTCTATGGATAGTCTTCAACCCCCGAGCCCTGACTTTACTGTGTATGCTTCTAATGGTCTCCCTGTGGAAGTACTCGGGACCAAAAGTGTGGATGTGAAAGTGGGCAGAGAGGAGTTGAAAGACCAGGGGCTTCTAGTAGTAAAGACTGTAAATGAAGAGAACGGTTTAAACATAATTCTGGGTACTAACATTATCAGTAACTGTCTGGGAGAAGTTGTGTTTCTACTCCAACAGCTCGCTGAGATCGCCCGACCAAGGCAGAAGGGAGTGATCCAGAGAGAGATCCGGGCCCTGATGTGTCAGCAGCAAGCGAAGCTTACAGACGGCGAAATTGGTAATGTACGGGTCACCGACTCGAATCCTATTGTGATACCCCCAATGAGTGAAATGATAATATGGTGTAGGGCAGCCATAGGTCTGAGAGGACAAAACTACCAAGCAGTAGTAGAACCCCATTGTTCAGAACATAGACCCACACTCATGACAGCGAGGGGGGTAGTGGAAGTGATAAATGAGAGAGTACCGGTACGGCTTCTCAACTGGGGAGATGATGAAGTAAATTTACCCCGTTATGCAACAGTTGCTAAATTACATGCTGTCGATAATAATTCTATTCTCCCGACTGAGTCCTTAGACTCCCGCCAACTAGCGGAGGATAATGACCCGGCAACTCAGGTGGCGGATTGGTGTCAGCAACTCCATGTCGGGACAGACACCACTCCCGCCCACCAGAAACAAGGGGTATTACGGGTGGTACAAGAGTACGCACAAGTGTTTAGTAAACACCCCCTCGACTTTGGGGCCATTAAGGGAGTACAGCATCATATCCCTACAGGTGGTCATCCTCCCATCAAAGAGCGGTACAGGCCTATACCTCCAGCCCATTATCAGAAAGCTAAGGAAATGTTACATGATATGAAGGAAGCCGGGGTGATAAGGGATAGTTGTAGCCCCTGGGCAGCACCTCTAGTTCTGGTTAAAAAGAAAGATGGTAGTATGAGAATGTGTGTGGATTACAGGCAAGTGAATCGCATAACACATAAAGATGCTTACCCATTACCACGAATTGAGGAGTCCTTAGCTGCTCTGAAAACGGCTAACTACTTTTCTACCCTTGATCTGACTAGTGGGTACTGGCAAGTGGCTGAGGCTGAGGAGGATCGTGAGAAAACGGCTTTCACCCCCCAATGGGGCTCTGTGAGTTCGACAGAATGCCGTTTGGGCTCAGTAGTGCCCAGGAACATTTCAGAGAGTGATGGAGAACTGCCTGGGACATCTCAATTTTGAAACCGTGCTGCTATACCTAGACGACGTCATCGTGTACTCCAAGACATATGAGGACCATCTGAAGCACCTGGCAGAAGTATTCGAGTCCCTGTCCAGGTACGGGATGAAGTTGAAACCCTCAAAATGCCATCTACTCAAACAGAAGGTACAATACTTGGGGCACATCGTCAGTTCAGAGGGAGTAGCGCCGGACCCAGAGAAAGTCACCGCCATCCAGAAATGGCCGGAGCCGAAGAACCTCAAGGAAGTGCGACAGTTCCTGGGACTAACGGGTTACTACAGGAGGTTCGTGAAAGATTACACGAAGAAGGCAGCGCCTCTACAGGACCTCCTAGTAGGACAATCCCTAAAGAGCAGAAACCCTCCCTTTAATTGGGGTAAGGAACAGGCTGAAGCATTCCAAAAGATGAAAGAGATCCTTACAGGTGATGAAATCTTGACCTATCCTGATTACAGCCAACCGTTCCTGCTGTACACCGATGCCAGTAATGAAGGTTTGGGAGCAGTTCTCAGTCAGAAGCAGAATGGCCAAGAAAAAGTCATCGCTTACGCCAGCAGAAAACTCAGGCCAACTGAGAGGAATCCGGAGAATTATAGCAGCTTTAAGCTGGAGTTTCTGGCGCTGGTCTGGGCCATTACTGAAAGATTTAAGCACTACCTTGCCTCCAACAAGTTCACGGCGTACACAGACAACAACCCGTTAACGCACCTGGAAACAGCCAAGCTGGGAGCCATGGAGCAGCGTTGGATGGCTCGGTTGTCAAATTACCAGTTTACCATCAAGTACCGGGCAGGCCGTAAGAATGCTAACGCCGACGCATTGTCCCGAATGCCACATGAATCTGACACGGAAGAAGAATTGGACGACCTGGAAGAAATTGAGCTACCTGCGTTCCATCGAAATGGGATAATCCATGAGCAGTGTGTCTACAGAAAGCAGTATGGCGCAACATTAAATCCCTTACCCCATCACAGCTGGAAAGAGACTCAGGACAGCGATCCAGTGGTCAGCCGTATCAAGGAGTTGTTAAGACAGGAAGGTTCCTCCTTGGAAAAGATGCACCTATGTCAGCAAAGCTCCTGTGGAATGAGAGAAGCCGGTTGTTCCTATACCGTGAGAAGTTGTGCAGGAGATACGTCAACCCCAGAACCCATGAGATGGTATGGCAGATAGTGGTCCCCAAGGCAGACGTCCAAATGGTGTTGGAAGCGTACCACGATCAAGCAGGACACTTTGGCTGGAGAAAGCTGGAGACCCTGTTGAGGTGCCGGTTCTACTGGGTAGGAATGCGCAGCTCCATCGAGAGGTGGTGTCGAACTGTGGACCCTGTGGTCTCAGACGAAAGGACTACGGTAGTCAGAAGGCACCCCTGCAGCCTATCCGGACGACTCGTCCCTTGGAGATCGTGGCCTTGGACCACGTCAAATTGTCGCCAAGCAGGTCTGGATACTCATGTGCCCTGACCATGGTGGATCATTATTCGAGATTTTTGGTGGTCATCCCCGTCAAGGATCAGACAGCAGTGACGGCAGCAAGGACCTTCCAAGCAAGCTTCTGCAGACCGCATGGGTATCCAGAGCAGGTACTGACTGATCAAGGCCCTGCTTTTGAAGCGGATCTGTTTAAGGAATTTTGTCACTTGTATGGGTGTAAGAAAATTAGAACGACGCCATACCACCCCCAAACCAACGGCCCTTTGCGAGAAAATGAACCACATTGTCGTTGACTTGCTAAAATCCATACCGCTGGAAGAAAGAAATCGGTGGCCAGAATTGTTACCTGACCTGGTTGACTTGTACAACCACATACCAGTGAGTTCTACCAACTGCACACCAGCTTACCTTATGAGAGCAAGGCCTGGAAGACTGCCAATGGACTTGGAACTTGGTGTGGTGGAACCAGAGGCAGATGACACTGTTGAAAATTGGGACACAAATCGGCAAGAGCAATACAGAAGAGTGCAAGCCTGCGTAGAAGAAAGTCTTAATAAAGCACGGGAAAAGCAGGAAAATGTTTACAACAAGAATGCTCCCGCTAAGCCTTTCACGCCTGGAGAAATTGTGTTAAAAAGGAAAAGGAAGATGCACAAGTTGGACAACCAGTGGGAACAAGAACCATATGTCGTACAAGATTCCAAATATGATAACAGAAAAGTCTGTATCATCAGTAAGGATGGAGGAAGAACGACTGCCACTGTGTCAAGAGATCATTTAAAGTTGTGTCCAGAGCCGTTAAAGCTTCGGGAAGATAACCCTATTGTCAATCGAGAAGAAAGTGAGGAGGAGGTCATACACACGGATCTGGGAGATTTACCTGCGGATTGGCCCAGACTGGGAGATGCGGTAATCATTCCTGTGTTGCAGTTTTATCAGCCACAAGAGGAAACTCTACCTCCAGTCGTACCCATTGTGCCAACAGAGCCAGTTCTAGAGGTACCTATTCCAGCAGAACCCCAGCCTGCAGAATCTCAAGAAGTAGAATCACCAGAAGCAGCGCCCCATGCTATGGGATCCCCTGGTGAAGCTGACTCACACCGCCCAGCCCTCAGTACGCTTGCCAGATCCATAGAAAGATTGAGGCAGTATTATAGTTTGTCGTTACGCAGAACAGATAGATCAGAGACCAATATACCTGATGCTACTCCACGTAGATCGGAACGAACAACGAAAGGGAAGCTACCTATTCGTTATCAACAGTAGTTTATTATGACTCAGAAAAGGTTTATTATTTATGACCAATTGTATAAAGTTGTATAAAGAAGTTTATTGCACTTGAAGGAATTTAAAGTATTGTGATAGAATGTGAATTACTTGAAAATGTCTTATAATGGACTGCGTGGCTGAGGACTGAGCCAGCCCAAAAACTGTATCCTGTAAATAGTTGCACTTTGTGCCTTGTCTTGGTTTCACACGAAGCCTTGACTTACCTCTGAACATAAAACCCGTGTGGTGTGGCACTGAGCGAGGTCTGCAGTCAGAAGTCCTGCAGCCCACCCAGGACCCACGTTGAAGGTTTGGTGCGGGTCCTTCACAAGAATACTATGTGTATTTATTGAATGTCTTGATGATTTGATACTTTTGTATTTTCTATTGTCCATAATGCAACGTTTAAGAATTTCTCACCTCCCTGCTGGGAAGAGTTTGATGTTAGTTGTTTAAATGCAAAACAAAATTCTTTCTTTGTCTATTTCACAGCCCGGGAGTGCTGTATTTTACCAAGGGGGGATGTGTAGCCCTGGTATGTAAGGCACACATTATCCTGGAGTCTGCACAGAAAGGTAACAGTTAAAGCTCACATCATCCATTCACACTTTAGACACACCCATGGGGTATATAAGCTAGTGACATGCAGCAGAGGAGTGGAGTAGTGGGGAGTCTTCCAGGAAGTGAAGTGAAAGACAGTCACTCAGTTGGTTCCTGTCAGCAGTTCATAAAGTGGAGGCTAGTAAGGGTGAGCCAGTTCATCTTAGCCTAGTCAGAGCTGTTCCTTAACCTGAAGACAGAGACAGCTTTGAAGAAAGGGAAGTTTGCAGCAGAAACTTCAGTCGCCTGTCCCAAGGACAGTGAAGTTCAGTTGATGTGTTCCTGAACTAGGAGAATACTGAGAATCTGTCAGCAAGCTCCAAGGAAGAAGCAAGAAAGTATTGACTTGTACTACCTTAGGAAGTGTGCAGTGCCTGTGTTGAGACTGGAAAGCAGGGCGAAGGGCACAGTGGAGAGGACGGAGCAGTGCCTTAGGTAGTGAATTGCCTACACTAATTATCCGGTCACTGGGGACCGAGGAGTTGCTATTGATTCACTCATAGTAACGGGACAACCAGAGTCTTACTGGACCTTAGGTCGCAGAAAGCAGCCCTTGAAGTGTCGGTACGTAATCGGGGTCAGGAGGAACAAGGACTTTTAGCTAGGCCTAGCATAGAAGGACTCTGTTCTCACCACATAGAAGGCTCCACCACAATACTGACCGGGCAGTACAGCTATGGAGTTAGCTGGAGTATTCGGAGTTAACTTAGTTCCATGCTAGTTGGACTCATCATATTGGAAGTTAAGGAGGCCTCTAACCTGCTCTGCTGTTACCTGGACGTGCAGTCTCCACCCCGACCAGCTCCCCGGGACCTGCCTAAACATCTGACAAGTAAAAGGTATGGAAAGACGCTGGATGGTGTGAGACTGATTCATTTATCTGCACCCTACATCATTATAACCATAGACTTTGAGGGACCAGTCCCACCTGTGGGGGACCCGTCATCTAGCTGCCACAACATCCCCTCAGAGATCTACAGCAGCGCTGGTCTTAGTGACTAGAAAATTACAGGTGGCGTCACGAACTGTTATCTACCAATCCCCTGTAAATAATTCCCCCCCCATCATACGCCTGACCGCCAGGGCCACGGACCGAGCCACCGCTGCCAGTGACACAAATCCCATAGACTTCCATGGGCTCGGCTCCGAGTACCCCATGCCCTGGTAACCCACAATTGTGGTGCGGGTCAACACACACACACACACACTGATACACAGAGCTCGGAGCTGCGGCAACGGTGGCACGGGAGAGGTAAGTATTGCGCTGGCTTCTGCCGGGGCCCTGAGCAAGCAGGGGGGGGCCCAGTGGCGGCGCTGACATCGCTAACGGGCACCGGGGTGCCCGACGGTAAGTGTGCCACCCTGCCTGCTCAGGGCCCCGGCACTTGCCCGGGTGCTGACGCCGGCCCTGACTGGTACTCCCGTTACTGCCAGTACTTCCATCTATGCCTGTAAACCCCCTCACGACTGGTACTCCCATCACTGCCTGCCCTATCACTGCCGGTACTCCCATCACTGCAGGTGCATTGATATAGGTAGATAACCCACAAAACATAACCTCTCCAGATACCCTCATCAATACTCACTCAGAGGCCTGCGTAACTGGGCCCGGATGCTGGCGACCCTCTCGTGGGAGCGGTAGCGAAGGTCCACCAGCTTCTTGCGGATCTGGGTGGTGGTCCGCTGTACTCCAAAGCGCCTTGCCAGGCCCCGCCGGATTTTCTGCAGGCATACCTTTTTGTGGCGCATAGGATGCGCCACAGGTAGCCTGCAGTCATAGCCCCGCTGGTCCGTTTTTTTAATTAAAGGCCTGCAATAGCGGGATCATTCTCACGCCATTCTCCAAGCACCACGTCACCATTGCTGTCCGAGTCCATGAAGCCTGGCGGACTGTAAGTACCAGCATCGCGTTTTCGTAGAAAATTGTGCAGCACACAACAGGCCAACACCACAGAGTCTATCGATTCCAGCTTCATATTGATTGGAGTGTGGAAAACCCTGAAGCGGTTGGCCATTATGCCGAAGGCATTCTTCACAATGCGCCGTGCCCTAGACAGTCTGTAGTTAAAAATCCGCCTTTCCCCTGTCAAAGTCTTTTTTGGGTACGGTTTCACAAGATGCTCATGAAGGGGGAAGGCTGCATCGCCCACAAACACAAAGTTTAGGTTGGCGGTGGTGTCCATGTTGGTTGGCAAGTTAAGTTTATTATTCAACAACCGTTCACCAAAACTTGTGTGCTCCAAAACGCCACCGTCAGAAACCCTTCCATTAATGCCAACATCAACGTCAATAAATTCATAATTGGCATTAACACGGGCCATGAGGATCATGCTGAAGTAGCCCTTGTAATTATGAAAATAGGATCCGCTGTTGGCTGGTTGCGTGATCCGCACATGTTTGCCATCCAAGGCACCACCACAGTTTGGGAACTGCTAAATCCGTTCAAAATCAGAGGCAATAATTTGCCATTCCGCCACTGATTTTGGAAATGGCATGTAGCTCCGTAAACTGCGGACGATGGCGTTGCATGTCTCCGGAATTAGTTCTCCAAGCAGCGATCGAGAAACTGCAGCAGAAAATTGCAAATCCTTCATTGAAATTCCGGTTGCCAGAAATCGCAGCGTTACTGCCAAACGTTCCTCTGCTGAAACATCTGCACGCATCCGGGTATCCTGCCATTCAATGAGTGGCCTCACAGCTTCCAGTAGGAGCTTGAATGAATCCTCCGACATCTGTAGATAATTCCGGAAATCCTGAGGATTCTTCTCCTGCAACTCCCTCACTAGATGCATGTGGGTGAATTTGGACCTCTGCTCCAGCCATTCTCTGGTCCACATGCGACGCTTTCGTTTGGAGCGCCTCTCTTCCACCCGCGCCTCTTCTTGTCGATCTGCCTCCATTGATAATGCAACTGGTCAGGTTCATTATGTGCAACCTGTACGGTAAAGAAGAGAAAAGTTAATTACTAATTAATTACTATTACTAAAGTGTTTAAACAAAATAAAATAAAGAATAAAATAAAAAATATATATATAAAAAAAAAAAAATGTTTGTTAACTTTTCAGTTAACATTTAAAATACAGTTTACAAATGTCTAAAATGTTGGGGGGTGTAAAATAAATAAAGCAGACGAAAAAAAAAATAAGGTCAAAAAATGTATCAAACAACATCACAAACAATATGTACCTTGAATCCAAATATCCTGAAGATCCAAATCCAAATGGGGAAGATGAAGCGCTCTAGCGACTCAGACAAGATCGCAAAACCCACCACTGCGCCACAAACGGGATCGCAAAACTCCGACACACGATACTATCCACGCAACAACGCACAAAACACCGTTGGAGTCACCCACAAAGCGCTCTGGAAACAATGGATGGGGCGCAGTTATTTTTGCTGAGGTGACGTTATGGTTACCAATCGGAGCTGAAGGGCGTTAACTAAAGAAAACCCAGTCCCGCCTGCGCCGCTGACTAATGCGTCGTCAACGAGGTCGCACATCGTTCACAAAAGGTGCCAAACACAGCGATATAGGCTCACCAGCGGGACACCAACGATCAAAAAATGGTCCAGAACTCTAGTGAACGATCAGCGACATCACAGCAGGGGCCACATCGTTGTTACATGCCACACACAACGAGGTCGCTAACGAGATCGCTAAATAGTGACGTATTAGCGATGTCGTTAACGATCTCGTTAGCGATCTCGTTTAGTGTGGCATACCCTTTAGTGACAGTTGGTTGGAAGGAGGAGTCGGTGCTGGGGACTCGAGCAGTGAGGAGCTCGTCCCTAGACCTGAGGACAGTGAGAAAAGGAAGAAAGAAAAGCTACAGAAAGAGAAAGGAAGAAGGGGTCCTAGGGGCACAGGAAGTGAGGAATCCACCAATGGGGCCCGAATCCACGCTGACCATAGTCAGGTGGAGGGACCAGGTCACAGTAAGGGGACCGGCCACAGTCTAGTGGAGAAACTGAGGACTCAGCTAGCAAACCAGAGGCTCTGGTAACTGCATGTGCTGCAGCCACATCCACACACATTCGCTGAAAAGGCAGCCGTATAGGATCAAGGGGACTCAGAGTACGTCGCCCGACAGGATCCGAGGCTGCTGGCTTGGGACACTGTGTGTGAAGGCAAGGGCAGGAGAGGAGGGAGCCAGTGCAGGGAGACGGCCAGGAAAGGAACATCTGAAGGGGGTTCTGACACGGTGTACCCCAATCTACCTGAGAGCTGTCTGGACCACCTGGGGATTTGTAACAACTGTAAGTAAACTGAACAGACTGCACCCTACTGTGTCCTCAGAATTATTTACTGCGTCATCTGCCCTGCATCAGCATTACCATCCGCCATCTTGAAATTTAACTCTTCAACTGCCCTGGGGCATAGCTCTAGCTGTGGAGAGCTGTAACAACTCTGCTGCGTCACTAACTGCCCCAGTGGAACTGTACTGCAGCGTCGGCCATCTTATTGCCAAATACCACAGGTGGGTCACCGCTGCCATGACACTTCCCCTTAAGAACCATCTGACCCGGGTCCGAGTATCCCACGGCCCTTGGGGGTGTCACACCCTCATTCCTCTTGGTATCTACTTTGATCTGTGTTTATTGTTATGCTGTAATGTCTATTGTCTGTACAAGTCCCCTCTATAATCTAAAGCGCTGCGGAATATGTTGGCGCTATAGAAATAAAATTATTATTATTACAGCTCTTAGAAGAAGGGGAGGGAAAAATGAAAGAGCAGAAATAAAAATAAAATAAAAAAGTAGCATTCCATGATTGCACACTTAAGGGGTTAAAAGCTTGGCCATGTCAGTCAGAGGCTGTGTGTGTGAGTCAGTGCTGCTATTACTATTATTTTACATATACCTGGATCTGTCCACAGTTTTTGTCTGCTTCAGATGTATGTTATTACTTTCCCACTGTAGAGCAGCAGTAACTACAGAAATGAATGAGGTGGAAATCCTCCTATTAACCTAAGCTCCCTGCCAGTGCCTCACCGCAGCGCCTCTGCTCATCCTGCAGCTGCCGGACATCCACCACTGTCTGTGACTGCACATTGTGATAGATCACAGACCATGTGGGCACTCACTACACTGAGCAGCCAATCACAGATCATGTGCACGCTCACTACACTGAGCAGCCAATCACAGATCATGTGCACGCTCACTACACCACTGAGCAGCCAATCACAGATCATGTGTGCACTCACTACACCACTGAGCAGCCAATCACAGATCATGTGCGCGCTCACTACACCACTGAGCAGCCAATCACAGATCATGTGTGCACTCACTACACTAAGCAGCCAATCACAGATCATATGTGCACTCACTACACCACTGAGCAGCCAATCACAGATCATGTGGGCACTCACTACACCATTGAGCAACCAATCACAGATCATGTGTGCACTCACTACACCACTGAGCAGCCAATCACAGATCATGTGTGCACTCACTACACCACTGAGCAGCCAATCACAGATCATGTGTGCACTCACTAGACCACGGAGCAGCCAATCACAGATCATGTGTGCACTCACTACACCACTGAGCAGCCAATCACAGATCATGTGTGCACTCACTACACCACTGAGCAGCCAATCACAGATCATGTGTGCACTCACTACACCACTGAGCAGCCAATCACAGATCATGTGTGCACTCACTACACCACTGAGCAGCCAATCACAGATCATGTGTGCACTCACTACACTAAGCAGCCAATCACAGATCATGTGTGCACTCACTACACCACTGAGCAGCCAATCACAGATCATGTGTGCACTCACTACACTAAGCAGCCAATCACAGATCATGTGTGCACTCACTACACTAAGCAGCCAATCACAGATCATGTGTGCACTCACTACACTAAGCAGCCAATCACAGATCATGTGTGCACTCACTACACTAAGCAGCCAATCACAGATCATGTGTGCACTCACTACACTAAGCAGCCAATCACAGATCATGTGTGCACTCACTACACTAAGCAGCCAATCACAGATCATGTGTGCACTCACTACACCACTGAGCAGCCAATCACAGATCATGTGGGCACTCACTACACCACTGAGCAACCAATCACAGATCATGTGTGCACTCACTACACCACTGAGCAGCCAATCACAGATCATGTGTGCACTCACTACACCACTGAGCAGCCAATCACAGATCATGTGTGCACTCACTACACCACTGAGCAGCCAATCACAGACCATGTGGGCACTCACTACACCACTGAGCAGCCAATCACAGATCATGTGTGCACTCACTACACCACTGAGCAGCCAATCACAGATCATGTGTGCACTCACTACACCACTGAGCAGCCAATCACAGATCATGTGTGCACTCACTACACCACTGAGCAGCCAATCACAGATTATGTGTGCACTCACTCACTACACCACTGAGCAGCCAATCACAGATCATGTGTGCACTCACTACACCACTGAGCAGCCAATCACAGATCATGTGTGCACTCACTACACCACTGAGCAGCCAATCACAGATCATGTGTGCACTCACTACACTGAGCAGCCAATCACAGATCATGTGCGCGCTCACTACACCACTGAGCAGCCAATCACAGATCATGTGTGCACTCACTACACTAAGCAGCCAATCACAGATCATGTGTGCACTCACTACACTAAGCAGCCAATCACAGATCATGTGTGCACTCACTACACTAAGCAGCCAATCACAGATCATGTGTGCACTCACTACACTAAGCAGCCAATCACAGATCATGTGTGCACTCACTACACTAAGCAGCCAATCACAGATCATGTGTGCACTCACTACACCACTGAGCAGCCAATCACAGATCATGTGGGCACTCACTACACCACTGAGCAACCAATCACAGATCATGTGTGCACTCACTACACCACTGAGCAGCCAATCACAGATCATGTGTGCACTCACTACACCACTGAGCAGCCAATCACAGATCATGTGTGCACTCACTAGACCACGGAGCAGCCAATCACAGATCATGTGTGCACTCACTACACCACTGAGCAGCCAATCACAGATCATGTGTGCACTCACTACACCACTGAGCAGCCAATCACAGATCATGTGTGCACTCACTACACCACTGAGCAGCCAATCACAGATCATGTGTGCACTCACTACACCACTGAGCAGCCAATCACAGATCATGTGTGCACTCACTACACCACTGAGCAGTCAATCACAGATCATGTGTGCACTCACTACACCACTGAGCAGCCAATCACAGATCATGTGTGCACTCACTACACCACTGAGCAGCCAATCACAGATCATGTGTGCACTCACTAGACCACGGAGCAGCCAATCACAGATCATGTGTGCACTCACTACACCACTGAGCAGCCAATCACAGATCATGTGTGCACTCACTACACCACTGAGCAACCAATCACAGATCATGTGTGCACTCACTACACCACTGAGCAGCCAATCACAGACCATGTGGGCACTCACTACACCACTGAGCAACCAATCACAGATCATGTGTGCACTCACTACACCACTGAGCAGCCAATCACAGATCATGTGTGCACTCACTAGACCACTGAGCAGCCAATCACAGATCATGTGTGCACTCACTACACCACTGAGCAGCCAATCACAGATCATGTGTGCACTCACTACACCACTGAGCAGCCAATCACAGACCATGTAGGCACTCACTACACCACTGAGCAGCCAATCACAGATCATGTGTGCACTCACTACACCACTGAGCAGCCAATCACAGATCATGTGTGCACTCACTACACCACTGAGCAGCCAATCACAGATCATGTGTGCACTCACTACACCACTGAGCAGCCAATCACAGATTATGTGTGCACTCACTCACTACACCACTGAGCAGCCAATCACAGATCATGTGTGCACTCACTACACCACTGAGCAGCCAATCACAGATCATGTGTGCACTCACTACACCACTGAGCAGCCAATCACAGATCATGTGTGCACTCACTACACTGAGCAGCCAATCACAGATCATGTGCGCGCTCACTACACCACTGAGCAGCCAATCACAGATCATGTGTGCACTCACTACACTAAGCAGCCAATCACAGATCACGGTCGCCCCTCTCGTTCATGGCAGAGTGCGACGTACCAACAGACAACCTTGGCACAATAACACCACTAAAAAGCTCCGGCAAGTGTCCAGGATTACAGAGCGGCGTTGGAAAAAAACAAATTCGCAAGACGACTTCACTGCATTCAAACAAGCAACACTCTCTTTCAAATCTGCCCTCACCTCTGCTAAACAGGCAACTTCACAACCCTCATATCTTCCCTATCCTACAACCCCAAACAGTTATTCAAAACTTTTAACTCCCTCCTCCGCCCACCACTGCCCCCTCCTACCTCCCTCATCTCTGCTGAGGACTTTGCCACACACTTCAAAAATAAGATCGACCAAACAAGGCAAGTCTTCATTGTTCAACCACCTCAACCACTTTGTATACCAGACCAATGCCCCAACCCCATAACCTCCCTCTCCAACATAACTGAAGGGGAGCTTAATTGTCTTCTCTCCAAATCGCACCTCACAACCTGTGCACTTGACCCCATCCCAACCCACCCCCTCCCCAACCTCACCACCACTATTATCCCATCCCTAACCCACCTCTTCAACCTATCACTAACTTCCGGTACCTTCCCTTCTGCTTTCAAGCATGCCACAATCACGCCTATTCTTAAAAAGCCAACCCTCGACCCAACCGCTATGTCCAGCTATCGCCCAATATCGCTGCTCTCATTCACTTCCAAACTCCTGGAGCTGCATGTCCACACTGAGCTTTCCTACCACTTCTCTTCTAACTTGCTCTTTGACACTCTACAATCTGGTTTCTGCCCCCATCACTCCACTGAGACAGCCCTGACCAAAATTACTAATGACCTACTTACAGCCAAAGCGAACAGACAATACTCTATACTCCTGCTTCTTGACCTGTCCTCTGCTTTTGACACAGTTGACCACTGCCTTCTACTACAGATTCTTTCCTCCTTTGGCGTCAAAGACCTCGCCCTATCCTGGATCTCCTCATACCTTTCCAACCGCACATTCAGCGTCTCCCACTCACACACTACCTCCTCGTCCCCCCCTCTCTCCGTTGGAGTCCCCCAAGGATCTGTTCTAGGACCCCTACTCTTCTCAATCTATACACTTGGCCTGGGGCAACTCATAAAGTCCCACGGATTCCAGTACCACCTTTACGCTGATGACACTCAGATCTACCTCTCTGGCCCAGACATCACCTCTCTGCTATCCAGAATCCTGGAGTGTCTATCAGCCATATCCTCCTTCTTCTCCTCCCGCTTCCTCAAACTCAATGTGGACAAATCTGAACTCATAATCTTTCCCCCATCCCACAGATCTTCCTTACCTGACCTATCTATCACAATTAACGACATCACGCTTTCCCCCGTCCCAGAAGTCCGCTGCCTCGGAGTAACCCTTGACTCTGCCCTGTCCTTCAAACCGCACATCCAAGCTCTTTCTACCTCCTGTCGCCTTCAGCTCAAAAATATTTCAAGAATCCGTCCTTTCCTCAACCCTCAATCTACTAAAATGATTGTGCACGCCCTCATCATCTCCCGCCTCGACTACTGCAACACCCTTTTCTCTGGCCTCCCTGCTAACACCCTCGCACCTCTCCAGTCCATCCTTAACTCTGCTGCACGACTAATTCACCTCTCTCCTCGCTACTACTCCGCTTCTCCCCTCTGCAAATCTCTTCACTGGCTCCCATTCCCTCAGCGTATCCAGTTCAAATTACTAATACTGACCTACAAGGCCATCTATAATCTGTCTCCTCCTTATATCTCTGAACTAATCTCCCGATATCTTCCCTCACGTAATCTCCGATCCTCCCAAGACATCCTTCTCTCCTCCACACTTATTTGCTCCTCACCCAACCGCCTCCAAGACTTCTCCCGAATATCCCCCGTCCTCTGGAATTCTTTGCCCCAACACGTCCGACTATCAAACACATTCGGATCCTTCAGACGGAACCTGAAAACTCACCTCTTCAGGAAAGTCTACAGCCTGCAATGATCCCCGCTGTCTCCTCACCATTACCGGAGATATCGCCTCAACCAACACTGGAACTGCTGCAACCCACCAACCTGCTGTCTCCTGCCTCACAATCCTGTAGAATGTAAGCCTACAGCCTGCAATGACCCTGCTACCTCCTCACCACTACCGGAGATATTGCCTCAACCAACACCGGAACTGCTGCAACCCCCCGACCTACTGTCTCCTACCCCACCATCCTGTAGAATGTAAGCCCAAAGGGCAGGGTCCTCTCCCCTCTGTATCAGTCTGTCATTGTTAGTTTGTTTACTGTAAGTGATACCTGTAATTTGTATGTAACCCCTTCTCATGTACAGCACCATGGAATCAATGGTGCTATAGAAATAAACAATAATAATAATAATAATGTGTGCACTCACTACACTAAGCAGCCAATCACAGATCATGTGTGCACTCACTACACCACTGAGCAGCCAATCACAGTTCATGTGGGCACTCTAACTGACACACACTCATTACATACACACTGAGCAGCCAATCACAGATCATGTGTGCACTCACTACACCACTGAGCAGCCAATCACAGATCATGTGTGCACTCATACACCACGGAGCAGCCAATCACAGATCATGTGTGCACTCACTACACCACTGAGCAGCCAATCACAGATCATGTGTGCACTCACTACACCACTGAGCAGCCAATCACAGATCATGTGTGCACTCACTACACCACTGAGCAGCCAATCACAGATCATGTGTGCACTCACTACACCACTGAGCAACCAATCACAGATCATGTGTGCACTCACTACACCCTAAACAGCCAATCACAGATCATGTGTGCACTCACTACACTAAGCAGCCAATCACAGATCATGTGTGCACTCACTACACTAAGCAGCCAATCACAGATCATGTGTGCACTCACTACACACTAGCAGCCAATCACAGATCATGTGGCACTCACTACACCACTGAGCACCAATCACAGATCATGTGGCACTCACTACACCACTGAGCAACCAATCACAGATCATGTGTGCACTCACTACACCACTGAGCAGCCAATCACAGATCATGTGTGCACTCACTACACCACTGAGCAGCCAATCACAGACCATGTGTGCACTCACTACACCACTGAGCAGCCAATCACAGATCATGTGTGCACTCACTACACCACTGAGCAGCCAATCACAGATCATGTGTGCACTCACTACACCACTGAGCAGCCAATCACAGATCATGTGTGCACTCACTACACCACTGAGCAGCCAATCACAGATCATGTGTGCACTCACTACACCACTGAGCAGCCAATCACAGATCATGTGTGCACTCACTACACACTGAGCAGCCAATCACAGATCATGTGGCGACTCACTACACCACTGAGCAGCCAATCACAGATCATGTGTGCACTCACTAACCACGTGAGCAGCCAATCACAGATCATGTGTGCACTCACTACACCACTGAGCAGCCAATCACAGATGGCTATAGATAGTGTTCATTCTCACTATACCACTATTGTCACCCATAAGCTCAGGATATTTCACCTGTTTATATGGGATATGTGTTCATTCTCCTATTATCTACATATAGTTTATGTTCATTCCCCTCTATAAAGCTCAGGAATATAATATACACCTGTTTATATGGGATATGTGTTCATTCTCCTATTATCTACATATATTTATTTCATTCCCCTCCTATAAAGCTCAGGGAATATAATATACACCTGTTTATATGGGATCTGTGTTCATTCTCTCTATTATCTACATATATTATATCTTCATTCCCCTCCTATAAAGCTCAGGTAATATAATACACCTGTTTATGGGATATGTGTTCATTCTCCTATTATCTACATATATTACATCTTCATTCCCCTCCTATAAAGCTCAGGTAATATAATAGACACCTGTTTATATGGGATATGTGTTCATTCTCCTATTATCTACATATATTACATCTTCATTCCCTCCTATAAAGCTCAGGTAATATAATAACACCTGTTTATATGGGATATGTGTTCATTCCCTATTATCTACATATATTTCATCTTCATTCCCCTCCTATAAAGCTCAGGGAATATAATAGACACCTGTTTATATGGGATATGTGTTCATTCCCCTATTATCTACATATATTTTATCTTCATTCCCCTCCTATAAAGTTCAGGGAATATAATATACCCTGTTTATATGGGAATGTGTTCATTCTTCTATTATCTACATATATTACATCTTCATTCCCCTCCTATAAAGCTCAGGGAATATAATATACACTCGTTTATATGGGATATGTGTTCATTCCCTATTATCTACATATATTTTATCTTCATTCCCCTCCTATAAAGCTCAGGGAATATAATATACACTGTTTATATGGGATATGTGATCATTCTCCTATTATCTACATATATTTCATCTTCATTCCCCTCCTATAAAGCTCAGGGAATATAATATACACCTGTATATATGGGATATGTGATCATTCTCCTATTATCTACATATATTTACATCTTTATTCCCCTCCTATAAAGCTCAGGGAATATACTATACACCTGTTTATATGGGATATGTGTTCATTCCCTATTATCTACGTGTATTTCATGTTCATTCCCCTCCTATAAAGCTCAGGGAATATAATATACACCTGTTTATATGGGATATGTGTTCATTCCCCTATTATCTACGTATATTTCATGTTCATTCCCCTCCTATAAAGCTCAGGGAATATAATATACACCTGTTTATATGGGATCTGTGTTCATTCTTCTATTATCTACATATATTATATCTTCATTCCCCTCCTATAAAGCTCAGGGAATATAATATACACCTGTTTATATGGGATATGTGTTCATTCTATTATCTACATATATTTCACGTTCATTCCCCTCCTATAAAGCTCAGGGAATATAATATACACCTGTTTATATGGGATATGTGTTCATTCCCTATTATATACATATATTTCATCTTCATTCCCTCCTATAAAGCTCAGGGAATATAATATACACCTGTTTATATGGGATATGTGTTCATTCTTCTATTATCTACATATATTCATCTTCATTCCCCTCCTATAAAGCTCAGGGAATATAATATACACTTGTTTATATGGGATATGTGTTCATTCCCCTATTATCTACATATATTACATCTTCATTCCCCTCCTATAAAGCTCAGGGAATATAATATACACTGTTTATATGGGATATGTGTTCATTCTATTATCTACATATATTTCATGTTCATTCCCCTCCATAAAGCTCAGGGAATATAATATACACCTGCTTATATGGGATATGTGTTCATTCTATTATCTACATATATTTCATCTTCATTCCCCTCCTATAAAGCTCAGGGAATATAATATACACCTGTTTATATGGGATATGTGTTCATTCCCTATTATCTACATATATTTTATCTTCATTCCCCTCCTATAAAGCTCAGGGAATATAATATACACCTGTTTATATGGAATATGTGTTCATTCCCCTATTATCTACGTATATTTCATGTTCATTCCCTCCTATAAAGCTCAGGGAATATAATATACACCTGTTTATATGGAATATGTGTTCATTCCCCTATTATCTACGTATATTTCATGTTCATTCCCCTCCTATAAAGCTCAGGGAATATAATATACACCTGTTTATATGGGATATGTGTTCATTCCCCTATTATCTACATATATTTTATCTTCATTCCCCTCCTATAAAGCTCAGGGAATATAATATACACCTGTTTATATGGAATATGTGTTCATTCCCCTATTATCTACGTATATTTCATGTTCATTCCCCTCCTATAAAGCTCAGGGAATATAATATACTCCTGTTTATATGGGATATGTGTTCATTCTCCTATTATCTACATATATTATGTTCATTCCCCTCCTATAAAGCTCAGGGAATATAATAGACACCTGTTTATATGGGATATGTGTTCATTCTATTATCTACATATATTTCACGTTCATTCCCCTCCTATAAAGCTCAGGGAATATAATATACACCTGTTTATATGGGATATGTGTTCATTCCCCTATTATCTACATATATTACATCTTCATTCCCCTCCTATAAAGTTCAGGGAATATAATATACCCCTGTTTATATGGGAAATGTGTTCATTCTTCTATTATCTACATATATTACATCTTCATTCCCCTCCTATAAAGCTCAGGGAATATAATATACTCCTGTTTATATGAGATAAGTGTTCATTCCCCTATTATCTACATATATTACATCTTCATTCCCCTCCTATAAAGCTCAGGGAATATAATATACACTTGTTTATATGGGATATGTGTTCATTCCCCTATTATCTACATATATTTTATCTTCATTCCCCTCCTATAAAGCTCAGGGAATATAATATACACCTGTTTATATGGGATAAGTGTTCATTCTAGTATCTACATATATTTCACGTTCATTCCCCTCCTATAAAGCTCAGGGAATATAATATACACCTGTTTATATGGGATATGTGTTCATTCCCCTATTATATACATTATATTCATCTTCATTCCCCTCCTATAAAGTTCAGGGAATATAATATTGTCAAGGTAAAATATAATTTTCTACTATACTTTTATATTCATAGTGTGTATATATGTCTTGTTATTTTGATATGTCAAGATAAACACAAAGTTTCCCTTAAATGAGTATTATTCAGATTGAAAGATATTTATACTTGAGAGTCCTCAGTGGTTGATACCTTTTAATGGCTAACTGAAAAGATGGTAACGAATTGCAAGCTTTCGAGACTACTCAGGTCTCTTCATCAGATTGAAACTTATTTTAAGATAATGTTAGTATCTGCTGGTGTCTGTCTCCATCTTGTGTCCTATCACTGTATTACACTAACTTGAACTGGATCCACTGAAATGACCCCCACCTTTGGAGAATGGAGGAACCACATGATACACGAGAACAATAGAATCTTTCTTCAAGGAATGAAACTAAAGATGACAACATGATCAAGGAGGACTTAGAAGAAGATCTAAGGACCAATTAGGATGACCAGATGCTGGACGTGTACATATATGGATATGTTCAGCATATCTCTTTCTCCTCAATCCCGCCTTTACTCCACCCCAATATTCTGTGTATGTAATCTTATGTACGTGAATAAAAAGTTCAGTATTTGCTGAAGATGGTCGCCTGATAGCACCGTTTTCTAGAGCATGTTCTGAAGTCTGAACCAGCGTATTGCCTGATTCATTCTCGGTCGACCCGTGCTCTTAGTTCAATTTGGAGTGACTGGAGGATGAGTGGTTTGTCGTTACGACCCCGACAATTGGCGCCTAACACGTGGGGCCGTGGATTGCAGCCCGTCCGGACCCGTCCTGAGGACTTTGCGGTGGTGCCCGCGGTGACTGAGTGCGAGGACTGCAGCCTCCGTTGAACACGGTAAGTTGGGATCATATACTTTATATGCGTCCCACTTGCCTGTGTATCAGTCATTGTTGGCTTAAGCTGTATTGTCTTTTTGGGTCTGGGTGGGTGACTGGTTGAGTGGTGAGACCAAGGGCAATCCCACGCCACGAACCAGCAAGTCTGACCGAGTGACGTTGCATGCCTGCACGTTCTCGTGAAAATTACCACGTTCCTCCTCCTCCAGTCACTGTACTTTTATGCAGATAGTTGTCTCCCGTGATTATTTGGTAGTGTCTAAATTTCTAGTATTGTATAGAGAATTGTGGGAGGGGTGCGCATACCTAAATTTTGCTAGGAGACGAATGGAGGGGGTTCTCTTTGTCTCAGACAAATGGAGGGGGTACTCTTTGTCTAACCCGGGAAGTCTCATTAGGAGAAGCCCAGGTGTCAGCATATGGAGGGGGACTCTGTGCTGTGTAGAGTGTCATGGTGTACTGCGCTGTAACGTCACCATCCACAGTTAGGGAAAAGACAGAATAGAGGGGGACTCTTTGTCTTGTCACAGTATTGAGGGGGACTCTGCAGTGACGGGTGGTGACCTGCGAGTGACGCCGGTGGTCTGAGTCGCGACAGATCATTACACTCTGTTAATATTATGATGCGCATGTTTAAATCAAACAAAACCCACAAGTTAGAGGGTGGTGCTTTGGGAGTGGTTGAATTGATGGAATCACGTGGAGGGAAAAAGGCTGTTAAGAAAATGAGGAGTTTGTATAAGATGATGGATTTACCGAGTATGAGCAGATTTCAGCCTTCAGTGTAGAAGGATTATGTAGCATAGAAGAAAGGAAAGTTGGGTGATGAGGGACTTCTGCATCAGGCTCAGGCACATTTGAGAGTAGCAAATAATTTAAAAATTGAAGACTGGAAGGAAGTAAATGGAGCAGGAGATTTAGAAGGTGCTGAGCCTTTGTTTGGATATGTAAAATGCTCTGCATATGATCTTGTTGATGTAACTAAAATGGCTGCAAGCCCCCAGCCACCGCCCTATAATGGTGCCGATCTCAGAACAAAGGGAGGTTGGACCTGTCATGTGTGTTGTGAACAAAATCCGCCCTGGGCGGAGACCTGCCGTGTTTGTGGGGCGGGTCGCCCCTGGTGTAATGCCCAGCCTATCGCCCCTCCCACACCCAGCGGCCATTTTGGTAAACCCAGTGGCCATCTTAATACACCTGGAAATGACCAACACCCCATCTCCTCCGGTGGCCATCTTGAGACACCCAAGCACACCCAGTCAGGCCTATATCCCTTGCTGACACCAACCAGGGCCTACTACCAGCCCCCGCCCGCACCTGTGCAGGCCACAGCTCCCAATATGGCACCAGATGCAACACCATTGTTCCCTTTCACACACCCCAACCCGGCCATTGCTGCAATGCATAAATCTTCAGTTTTTCAGACAATGATCAGAAGCCGCCGCCGTGATATTATGGGATCTAACGAAGGGGAGGAGGATCAGGAGAGAGAAGAGGGGTGGGCCCCTCAACAGCCACCACTATCCCCAGCAGCACCAGTATCTTTTCTTCCCTCCTCCATTCCCCCACCATCATTGTCAACCCCTGGTCCTAGGGCCTATTCCACCCCTACTTCAGAGATGAGGCACCTTCCTCTCCTTCACAAATCCTCAGAGAGGACAGTCGCTCTGTAAGGTTCACGGAAAATCCGGTCAGGCCCCCAGCTCCCGGTGTACTTGAAAACTGGTATCCCTGCCATTCACAGCATTACACAGACCGCAACGGAAATCCAGTGACATTATCCATAGGGTACGGTGATATCCTGACACATCGGATTGGTGCTATAGTTAGTCCTGTCAACTCCAACTGCTCCAAGAAAGGGGGTCTGGCTCTATTAATAGCCCAAGCAGGTGGTCCCATCGTCACCGCAGAATGCATGGCTCATATATACACTCATGGCCCTTTGCCACCTGGACAGACTCTGACAACCCATGCAGGGGACCTTCCCGCTGATATCATCATCCATGCAGTAGGTCCAGTCCATGATCCTCTAAACTCAAATGAGTCACGGGCCACCCTTCGAGCCATTATACATTCAATACTCCATCATGCTGGTATGTTAAAAACAGAAGACATTAGGCACCAGGAATTATTTGAAACCAATGATAAAATAGCAAATTTGTGATTGCTTTGTCTAAAGAGTTAACTAACACCCACTCTACAGTGTCTGCTTCTCTCCCAGAATTTACAGGTGACACGGTGCACGATTTCTCGCCTGGTGACTTTGTATACATAAAAAATTTATGAAAAGAGACTGTCTCCAGCCCAGATTTGAGGGTCCCTACACTGTGATCATGTCCACCCCTACTGCCCGAAGCTCGAGGGCAAGAGCACCTGGATTCACGCCTCCCATTGCAAGAAGGACAAGATTAATCAGCAGTCATGAAGTTTCTGATATACATATCCTTTTGAGCTATATCCTGATCTCCCGTAGTGCCAGTATGCCCACCTTCTGGGTTAATACTACAACCCCTGTGGTTATCTTTAAGTTCGATTTCTATCAAATATTCAACTGTGATAGGAATGATTTCAAGGGATCAACGCACCAGACTTAGGGGAAAAGGGATATTTTATCTTAGTGTCACCCGCCCAGGGAATAAAAACTGTCATGATTGGTCAGATGTGGGATAGAAAACAGAAAAAGGGAGAATTGGCAGATGAAGCTAGATACAATAGATTGATAGATGAGACATACAAGTGTTATATTTGTAGGAACGGATCTGGGAATGCAGAAGTCAATGACAGCAAGCAGAGATAAGTGCTGGCAGCAGCGGAGATGGTATTTTGCTGTACACCAAGGTCATTCTACAGATAAGCAACCTGCAGGCTGAGGGAGAGAGGACACACAAACTACGCAGTGGTTTGACCAGCCCCTCCCATCGGGTATTCGTGAGGATGCACAGGAAAGAGTGCAACAGTTTTCAAATTTGTTGAATAGGTTTTAAGAATAGACACAGTACGTAAGAATCGAAGGTCAGAGTATGTCAGAAGAAAGATAGACAGGCAGAGAAAAGAAGTTACACTAGAGGACAGAGTTCAGGAAAGAGCCAAAAGATTATTTCTGGACTCTAAGAAAAACTTGGGTGGAAATGGGTTTTGTCAAAGAAAACAAGACTAATGAGAGGGTTCTGGCAAGTTTAATATGAATGGCATAAAAAAAAAAAAAAAAAAAAAGAGAAATGAGAAGAAAAAAAAAATGAAAGTAAGTAGACCGGATTAGAGATCAGTTAAAGCAGAGGATCTAGCCAGAATAGCACAGGGGGCACAACATGATTTAGCGCAGGCAAAAAGAGGTAGCTTGCACATGAACCCCTTGTCTCCTTACCCCCCACTCCTAATTGCACAGTGCAGGTGAACCTACTAGGGGGACATGAGGTTGAGTTCCAAGTGGACACGGGGGCAGACAATTCAGTAATTACAGAAGAGGACTGGCCATTTGGGAAAAGTGAATTTCCTTCAATGTTAGAAGGTGTGATACCGCATGATTTCTGGGCTTCAGATAAAACAGATGTGGGCAGATTAAGGGTGCAGCCAGTCATGGTCAAATTAAAGCCAGGTGCAATTCTGCCCCAACAGATAGTATCCTCTTAGTTTAGCTCAAGAAACGGCTATTGCTCAGCAGATGCGAAACTGGTAACAAGGGATGTTTTAGTTAAAACCTAGCCCCCACCTTCGGCATCTCTGCAGCTAAGAGTAAGGTTCCTTATCAATGGCCTTGACAGTACAAATTCCAACCTTCAGCTTCCCCCTTCGGCTACGAGATTTAACCCTCTATGTATTGACTGGTACAATATATATAGATATACACTTTTGTTCCAGATATTTCAGGATGCTGCTTAGTTTACAGTTATTGATTTTGCCAATGTTATTTTTATAATATGTTGTTTTTGTACCAAGCGATAAACTGCAATTCTGTAAATCTTCAGTTATCTTTTTGGGACATTGCATTACACTGGGGGCGCGACATCTGACCAGCGCTCGCAAAGAAGCTGTACAGAACTTTCCTATGCCTGTTAATGTTGCCGCTCTTAGGATATTTCTTGGACTGATTTTCTACTGCAGGCAGTGGATTCGTGCTGTGTCAATCCTCATGCAGCCTCTCTATGACTATTACCATTGTGCTTTTTAAACTAACTCCTGAAGGTATAGACTGTTTTCATTCCCTCAAAAACAGGATTGTAGCAGCTCCAGCGCTAGGAACCCCCAACTATGAACTACTATTCACCCTGTATCTCCATTAGCAGCAGGGACACGCGGCAGGAGTATTGACTCAGTTACATGGTGACAATCAAAGGCCAGTGGCCTGTTTCAGTGAAAGACTAGATGCAGTGGCTAGGGGTACCCCGTCCTGTGTACGGGCGGTACATGCTGTAGGACTATTGCTCCACAAATCGTCAGATATCGTGCTTGATCATCCACTGACAGTATTTACACCTCATGATGTATACACCATACTGAACCAGGTGCAGTCGGCACATCTTTCAGCTGCACGTCACCTTCAATTGCAATGTGCACTTTTAATGCCTCCAAATGTTTCTTTGCAGAGATGTACCACACTTAATCCTGCCACATTGTTACCTCTCTCGGATCTAGGGGGGAGGTCAGGTATTGTACGGTATTGTACAAAGAAGATCCAAGAGAGGAGATTCCTTATGATTATGTTCAGCTTATGGCACAGGAAACAGCAGGTCTACCCACAGTGTTTAAAACTGAAAGACGTAATGTTGACTTTAAATCTTTTGTAGAACTCGCTACCAAGATGACTCAGGTACCTTCCACACCAGGTATGCCATCGTCTCCCTGAATGCAGTAATCAGGGCAGAACCAATGCTCCCACATCAGTCGGCCCAGGAGGCTGAATTTAAGGCTCTGACCGAGGCCTGTAAGATAGCTGAAGGTTAGAATTGTTAACACCTACACAGATTCTAGATAAGCATTCGGTATAGCTCATGATTTGGGTCCAATTTGGAAGTCTAGAGGATTCCTGATGGCAGCAGGACATCCCATTAAAAATGCTGACGCAGTCCAGCAGTTAATTGATGCATTACAATTACCAAAAGAGGTAGCTGTCATAAAAGTTAAAGCACATACCAGACGCACTGATCAGGTGAGTAAAGGAAACGCAATGGCCGATGCAGCAGCAAAAACAGCAGCCAGTAGACCACTCCAAGGGGTAACGATGCACCAGGTAAGCGCTCCCAAAAATCCCTTTGTGTCGGAGGATGCCTTAGCCCAGATGCAGGCTCAGGTGCGCCAGGAGGAAGTAGAAAAGTGGGAAAAAGAAGGTGCATGTCTGAATGCAGCAACTGGGGTATGGGGAAGAGGGATGCGCCGATGCCTTCCAAGAGCGTTGTACCCTGAAGTCACCCAAATGTTACATGGGCCAACCCACCAGTCCAAAACTGCTGTAATGAGCGTGATGCAGAAGCATTGGGCGGCACCAGGCTTTTCCACCTGTATAGAAGGTTTGATCCAGGGATGCATGGTATGTGCTACACATAATAAGAGAAGGGTAGTCAAGACACCATCCAAACATGCCCCTCGGCCCTTCTATTCTTTCCAGAGACTGCAGATTGATTATATTCAGCTGCCAAAATCAGGGTCATGGGAGAACGTGTTGGTGTGTTTTTGATTTATTCTCAGGTTGGCCGAAGGCTTTCCCGATTGCCAAGGCTACGGCTGCGGCAATCGTAAAGAAGCTGCTTGCGGAGGTGGTGTGCAGGTATGGAGTACCAGAGGTGATCGAAAGTGACAGAGGTACACATTTCATATGTGAAATAATGAATGAAGTCTTGACAGCGCTGGGAATTCAACAAGTTTTCCACACCCCATACCATCCACAAAGCAGTGGAAAAGTAGAAAGACTAAATAGGACATTGAAGTTAAAAATCTAAAAGGCCATGGCTGAAACAGGGAAATCTTGGCCTGAATGTTTACCATTAGCCCTATACTCAGTAAGGTACACTCCAAGTAGAAAAACTGGACTTTCTCCGTATAAAGTACTATTTGGCAAAGTGCCTAGTTTAGGATGTTTCTTTTCTCAAGCATTGGAAATAAGTAACCATGTATTAAGTTCATATGTAAGGGATTTGCATAAAAGACTCAAGAAAGTATATGATAATATTTTCAGTTCTCTTCCAGATCCGAACCTGGATCCTGGGAGTCTGCAGTCTGGAGACTGGGTAGTCATTAAAAGACACGTGAGAAAGAGTCTGGATCCGAGAATATAGCTCCACTGATATCCAGAAAAAGAAGGAGTCTGGGTCAGCTGCACACCAGTTATGCTGAGGATCCCAAAGTTTATATGGATTCCATAGGTGTTCCTAGGGGGGTCCCAGACGAATACAAAGCTCAGAATCAGATCCTGGCGGGTTTCCGTTCTCTCATCCCAACTGTGCAGATCAATTACAATGTAGATTGGATAAATTATATATACTACACCGAGCAAAGATTTATCAATATCAATTTTAGTCAAGATGCTTTCCAGGGTATAGTTGAGAAACTGGGCCCAAAACAAAGACTGACTCTTCAAAATAGACTGGCCATTGACATGATTCTAGCTGAAAAAGATGAAGTCTGTGGGATGATAGGGGAAGAATGTTGTACTTATATTCCTCAGAATTCTGGAGTCAATGGTAAAACTATAGTGGCCCTTACAGAGATTAAAAATCTGGCTCAGGAAATAAAAGCCAATGCAGAAGTAGATACCTCTTCTTCTTAAGATGGCTTGAAGGACTTAAAGCATTTCTCCAACAAGCCTGCTTAGTGGTAACAGGACTTTTTGGTACTAGGATTGATAATTCTATGTTGTATGATATCTATGTATAGGAAAGCTGTGGCCAATGCAACTGCCTCCTCAGGTATTTTCCTTTATAAGGAAGCTGTGTCCCTGCTATATGATGACACTGACAATGGTGATATGGAGAAATATACCCCACATAATAAACCTGACAAAACCCCTATAACAAAATACAAATGGAAATAAGAGATTTAGTTTAGGGATAGTGGGAGAACTCCATGTGCATGTTTGGTAGGGACTTGGTTGTTTGGGGGCGGTCCATAAGGGGCCAGTTTTCTAAAATGACCAAGCGAAGAAATCCATTACCCTGTCCCCACACATGGACAGTCTCGAAGGTCACATATATTAAGGGAAAACTTAGTGTTTAGGGGGGATTGTCAAGGTAAAATATAATTTTCTACTATACTTTTATATTCATAGTGTGTATATATGTCTTGTTATTTTGATATGTCAAGATAAACACAAAGTTTCCCTTAAATGAGTATTATTCAGATTGAAAGATATTTATACTTGAGAGTCCTCAGTGGTTGATACCTTTTAATGGCTAACTGAAAAGATGGTAACGAATTGCAAGCTTTCGAGACTACTCAGGTCTCTTCATCAGATTGAAACTTATTTTAAGATAATGTTAGTATCTGCTGGTGTCTGTCTCCATCTTGTGTCCTATCACTGTATTACACTAACTTGAACTGGATCCACTGAAATGACCCCCACCTTTGGAGAATGGAGGAACCACATGATACACGAGAACAATAGAATCTTTCTTCAAGAAATGAAACTAAAGATGACAACATGATCAAGGAGGACTTAGAAGAAGATCTAAGGACCAATTAGGATGACCAAATGCTGGACGTGTACATATATGGATATGTTCAGCATATCTCTTTCTCCTCAATCCCGCCTTTACTCCACCCCAATATTCTGTGTATGTAATCTTATGTACGTGAATAAAAAGTTCAGTATTTGCTGAAGATGGTCGCCTGATAGCACCGTTTTCTAGAGCATGTTCTGAAGTCTGAACCAGCGTATTGCCTGATTCATTCTCGGTCGACCCGTGCTCTTAGTCCAATTTGGAGTGACTGGAGGATGAGTGGTTTGTCGTTACGACCCCGACAATATACCCGTTTATATGGGATATGTGTTCATTCTTCTATTATCTACATATATTACATCTTCATTCCCCTCCTATAAAGCTCAGGGAATATAATATACACCTGTTTATATGGGATATGTGTTCATTCTTCTATTATCTACATATATTACATCTTCATTCCCCTCCTATAAAGTTCAGGGAATATAATATACACCTGTTTATATGGGATATGTGTTCATTCCCCTATTATATACATATATTTCATCTTCATTCCCCTCCTATAAAGTTCAGGGAATATAATATACCCCTGTTTATATGGGATATGTGTTCATTCTTCTATTATCTACATATATTACATCTTCATTCCCCTCCTATAAAGCTCAGGGAATATAATATACACTTGTTTATATGGGATATGTGTTCATTCCCCTATTATCTACATATATTACATCTTCATTCCCCTCCTATAAAGCTCAGGGAATATAATATACACCTGTTTATATGGGATATGTGTTCATTCTATTATCTACATATATTTCATGTTCATTCCCCTCCTATAAAGCTCAGGGAATATAATATACACCTGTTTATATGGGATATGTGTTCATTCCCCTATTATCTACATATATTTTATCTTCATTCCCCTCCTATAAAGCTCAGGGAATATAATATACACCTGTTTATATGGGATATGTGTTCATTCCTCTATTATCTACATATATTTCATGTTCATTCCCCTCCTATAAAGCTCAGGGAATATAATATACACCTGTTTATATGGGATATGTGTTCATTCCCTATTATCTACATATATTTCATCTTCATTCCCCTCCTATAAAGCTCAGGGAATATAATATACACCTGTTTATATGGGATATGTGATCATTCTCCTATTATCTACATATATTTCATCTTCATTCCCCTCCTATAAAGCTCAGGGAATATAATATACACCTGTTTATATGGGATATGTGTTCATTCTCCTATTATCTACATATATTACATCTTTATTCCCCTCCTATAAAGCTCAGGGAATATAATATACACCTGTTTATATGGGATATGTGTTCATTCTCCTATTATCTACATATATTACATCTTTATTCCCCTCCTATAAAGCTCAGGGAATATAATATACACCTGTATATATGGGATATGTGTTCATTCCCCTATTATCTACATATATTTTATCTTCATTCCCCTCCTATGAAGCTCAGGGAATATAATATACACCTGTTTATATGGGATATGTGTTCATTCCTCTATTATCTACATATATTTCATGTTCATTCCCCTCCTATAAAGCTCAGGGAATATAATATACACCTGTTTATATGGGATATGTGTTCATTCCCCTATTATCTACATATATTTCATCTTCATTCCCCTCCTATAAAGCTCAGGGAATATAATATACACCTGTTTATATGGGATATGTGATCATTCTCCTTTATCTACATATATTTCATCTTCATTCCCCTCCTATAAAGCTCAGGGAATATAATATACACCTGTTTATATGGGATATGTGTTCATTCTCCTATTATCTACATATATTACATCTTTATTCCCCTCCTATAAAGCTCAGGGAATATAATATACACCTGTATATATGGGATATGTGTTCATTCCCCTATTATCTACATATATTACATCTTTATTCCCCTCCTATAAAGCTCAGGGAATATAATATACACCTGTATATATGGGATATGTGTTCATTCCCCTATTATCTACATATATTACATCTTTATTCCCCTCCTATAAAGCTCAGGGAATATAATATACACCTGTTTATATGGGATATGTGTTCATTCTCCTATTATCTACATATATTACATCTTTATTCCCCTCCTATAAAGCTCAGGGAATATAATATACACCTGTATATATGGGATATGTGTTCATTCTCCTATTATCCACATATATTTCATGTTCATTCCCCTCCTATAAAGCTCAGGGAATATAATATACACCTGTTTATATGGGATATGTGTTCATTCTATTATCTACATATATTACATCTTCATTCCCCTCCTATAAAGCTCAGGGAATATAATATACACCTGTTTATATGGGATATGTGTTCATTCCCCTATTATCTACGTATATTCATGTTCATTCCCCTCCTATAAAGCTCAGGGAATATAATATACACCTGTTTATATGGGATATGTGTTCATTCCCCTATTATCTACGTATATTTCATGTTCATTCCCCTCCTATAAAGCTCAGGGAATATAATATACACCTGTTTATATGGGATATGTGTTCATTCTCCTATTATCTACATATATTATGTTCATTCCCCTCCTATAAAGCTCAGGGAATATAATATACTCCTGTTTATATGGGATATGTGTTCATTCTCCTATTATCTACTGTGAGGCAGTGACCGGGATCGTTTATGAAGGACGCTATGTTTCCCCCAGAATGTGTACAGAGACCTATTAAAGCCATTGGAGTGCATTTTTAGTCACACACACAGCTGCGGCTGCAATGCAGGAATGAAGGTGAACAATGACCTGGTCAGACTACCTGGCTAAGGCAGATTAAGTAAAATCCGGCAGGGCCTTCATTCCTTGGAGGAGGTCACAGGAGGCAGTGGGGCGGCCCCTCCTCCCTCCAACCGGGTTTTCCAGTGGCTTTTTGCACAGGTCTTTAAAACTCCTGCACTAAGGATTAGTGTGGTTCTATGTTTTGACCCTGCTAGGAGCATAGCAGGAAGGCTACGCAGGATTGAGTCCAGCCGTACCTACGCCTGGCAAGGCTCTGCACCTGTCAGGCTCTGTTCGGCCCGGCGTGGCGTTGTCCCGGCAACCTTTGTTTATGGACTGATATTAACTTGGCTGAGTATCGGAGGACGTTTTTTTGTTTAACCCGTGAGTTGCTGAATAAAAGCTGTTTATGTTGGACTTGCTTGGGTCACTGTCTCAGTTACTGCACGGTGTGAACACCGCCACCTTACAAGTTGGTGCGAGAATGCGGGCACTGTGACTGAGGCATACCCACCGGCAGCTTCATGACCACAATCCGGCCGGCCACTTTTCAGCCTCACCCCGTGAACAAAATGGAAGAGCTGTTAAAGCAGCTGGTAATTACACAACAGCAGCAGCTGCAGTCTCAGCGACAACAGCAGGAGCAGTACCTGAGTCTCCAGCGGCAACAGCAGGAGCGGGAGCAACAGCACAATGAGCAACAGCATTATTGTACCAGCAGCAACAAAAAACAAACGAACTGCTGCTGCAACAGATTTCTGCTCTGAGGGAGACCTCGACAGCGCCAGCCCCTGAACGTCGCGAGGCCCGAGACAGGGTTCGCTCAGCGTTGAGGAAGATGGGACCGGAGGACGACGTGGAAGCTTTCCTGACAGTTTATGAACGCACAGCAGAGGGGGGAAAACCTACCAGTCGGCCAGTGGGCAGAAGTAGTGGCTCAGTTTTTGGTCAGCGATGCACAAAAGGCCTACTTCGATCTCAGTCGGGAGGACGCCCAGGACTACCAGAGGCTCAAAGGTGAGATCCTTGCCCGACTAGGGGTTAATACATATGTGAGGGCTCAGCGTGTATTTGCATGGGCTTATGTGGAAACACGACCCGCTCGGTCTCAGGCTTATGACCTCCTGCAGCTGGTAAAGAAGTGGCTCCAGCCAGAGACTTTGTCTCCAGCCCAGATGGTGGAGAGGGGGTGACTGACCGGCTGGTAAGGACTCTGCCGGCTGCTATACAATGTTGGGTGGGGCAAGGCGACCCCGGCACACTCGACCAGGTAGTCAGTTTGATCGAGCGCTACTCGGCCACTCAGGACTTCATTCGAGACTCCGCCCCCTCAAGGCTGTCACGCCGATCCCTGCCACCCCAGGAATCGGAAAAAGGGGTCACGTCCCCCTGCTAGGGACAGTCAGCACCGTGTCCGTGCTGAAGGGGAACCCCGGAGTGAGAGTGGCAGGAGACCGGTTCCCTCCCAAACTGTCATAAGACCTAACATACCTCCACCCTCAGGTGCTGGAGATGTCAGGGCCCGGGACATGTGATTGCTAATTGTCCCCTGACTACGGAACCCATGGACTGCGGATATAGCCGCCGGGTCTCAATGTATGCCCAGTCCGTCTGCACCGCGAGCCTCGACCCCCCGGACAGTGAACTCCAACTATGCCAGGTACTGGTTAATGGGTACCCTACGGAGGCTCTCTTGGACTCAGGGAGCCTCGTGACTCTGGTACATGGGTCACTGGTGGCAGACGACAACCCCAGCGGACGGCAGATAGGGGTTGTATGTATCCATGGCGACCTCCGGAATATCCAACTACGGAGGTAGTTTTGTCTACGCCCTGTGGAGACACAAAACATGTGGTGGGAGTGGTAAAAAATCTTCCCTATGGGTCTGTGTTGGAAGGATTTGCCCCTGTTCTGGACTCTGTGGGAAAAACAAAATCCATGCTCCCCCGGTAAATGTATTACAGATGCTGGTACCGACGAACCTGCCGTAGGGGTGTCCCACCTAGGGATAGAGTGTGACCCCGATAGGTGTCCCTTTGAAGTGTTGGCAGGAGAGGTTGAGGAGACCCCATCTTCCCGAGCTGGAAGTGTCCAGGCCACGTTTGGGACCGCTCAGCTACAGGATCCCACCCTGACTCAGGCGTGGAAAAGGGTGCTAAGATAAACGGCGTCGCCCAACAGCCCAATGCAGTTACGGTATTTTTCCACGCATGGTAGTCAGTGGTGAATTGCTCTATAGGATAGATAAGATCAGGGACGTGGTCGTGGAACAGTTGGTAGCACCTCAGTCGTATCGTCGGGTGATTCTAAATCTGGCACACTCACACTTGCTGGGTGGGCACTTAGGGGAAAAAAACTCTAGAACGTATTTTGCAGAGGTTCTTTTGGCCTGGAGTTTATGCCAGAGGTCAAAAGGTACTGCGAATCCTGCCCCGAATGTCAGTTGACATCACCCACTGCAAGTTTCCGTATCCATTGGTACCTGCCAGTGATAGAGGTACCTTTTGAACGAATTGCAATGGATTTGGTAGGGCCCATTGTAAAAATCCGCCCGTGGCCACCAACATATACTGGTGGTCGTTGACTATGCCACCCGGTACCCGGAGGCTATACCACTACGCCCCACTCGCAAAACTTATTGCTCGGAACTGTTTGCCATGTTCTGTCGCCTGGGACTACCTAGGGATCCTGACAGATCAGGGGACCCCTTTATGTCCAAGGTGACAAGAGAACTATGCAAACTGCTAAAAATTAAACAATTGCGCACCTCGGTGTACCACCCTCAAACCGACGGGTTAGTAGAACGGTTCAATAGAACCCTCAAGTCCATGTTAAAAAAGGTGGTTTCTAAGGATGGAAGGGATTGGGACTGTTGCTACCCTATTTAATGTTCGCCGTTGAGGTCCACAGCTTCCCAGGGTTTTCCCCTTTGTTTTATTGTCGGCAGACATGGGGGTTTTTTTTTGGGATAGCCAAAGAGACATGGAAAAGAGCCGACTCCCAGGGGAGTATAATTGACAGGGGCTATATGCAGGCCGGGGACGGGCGGTCACCCCCCCCCATGAAAAAGAACTCTGTTAGATGCCCAGGCAACCCAGGGGCACATAAATAAAAGAGCCAAGTCAGTCTTTTAAAAGGGGATGGGTTTTTAGTTGGTACCCACAGGAAGAATCAGGCCCCAAGTGGCAAGGGCCTAGGGTTTTCGAAAAAAGGGGGGGGGAAAAATTTCCGGGTTTTTCCACCCGGGGGGGGAAAACCTGAGAGATTTCCATGTAAATCTAAACCTTTTGAAGGACGGATTTTTTGGGGTTACAGACATTCCCCGGGGGATATCACCGAGAGTTTTTTAAAACCTTCACCCCGGGAAGCGCCAAGGGGGAGGTCAGGAAAGTGAACCCTCACTAAACAGCAGCGAGGGGGCCGTTGGTGCAACACAATACCGAGGTTCAGAGCTACTCGGTAGAACGACGGTTTCCCCAAATAACATTGTCATAAACCCGGGGGGGTAAGGGGGCAATAAGACCACCCCGGGTGCCCGAAGCTGGGGGGAAGCCATACGGCTGAGGTAAAAAAATGCTTCAGTTAGGGTCATAGAGGAACACGAGTGAGTGGGCTAGCCCCATTGTACTGTTCCCAAAACCCCCAAGGATATTCGCTTCTGTAACGTTTTCCCGGAAATTAATGAATTCGAAGTTCGACCTTTTTTCCAAGCCCCGGGGGACGAGCGTTGGATGGGGGGGGCCCCCAATTTACCACCTCGACCCAAAGGGGTTATGGGGGGGCCTCCAGATTCGGCGAAGGAAAAGCCCCCCCTTTGTAACTCCGGAGGGTTTATACGTATGGGGGCTTATTTTGGGCTACATGGGGCCCCCCCTACATTTAAGTTTGGACATGGGCCCTAAAGCCGCTCAGGATCGCGCGGTTCTAGATGATATTTCATATTTAGTCCGAGGGCAAGCCCCCATCACAGGTCAGGGTGCTGGATTCTTCAGGCGGGGGGTTTTTAAGGAAAACCAAAAAAAATGTAATGGGCTGAGGAAGCCATATTGGGGTAGTGATAGGGGGAGTTTAAAACCCAAATCAAAAAAATTTGAGGCCTAAAAACTGGCCCCCAAACCTAGGTACAAAAAGGTGAAGGGAGTTCCTTGGCACCCTTTGGGATTACCCCGGTTTTCCAATTTTTTCTGGGCGAACGGGGGCCCCCCCACCGATTTTGAAAAAAAAAAAACGGTTGGTTCGGGGACTCCCAGGAGAAGAACCCTTTTTGTCCTGAAGTTGGCCCGTGTGGCGGGGGCCTATGCCCAATTAAGGAGCCTTCGTAAGACAAGCCTTGGGGGTAGGCTAGGGGCGGTGTTCCCCACAAAAAGTGAAGGTGAAGAGCACCCGGGGAAAATATTGAGTGAAAATTGCCGGCAAAAAAAAATTTGGGTGGTAGAGAAGGAGTGTTTTGGTTTAAGTGGGCCTTGGAAAACTACGTTTTTATTTACTCGGGCGCGCCCCCTTGGTGAGGACCACTCCCCCTTGGTTGGATGAGGAAGCCAAGGAAGGAATGCGCGATCACCAGGGGTTCCTGACTGCAAAATTTCGTTTTTTTGTGCATTGCCCCGGAAAGTTTTAAAAAACGCGGATGCCCGTCCGGGGACCCTGTATGGTGAAAAATGTTCACCCACAATTTGAAAGAGGGGGGAATTGTGAGGCAGTGCCGGGCGTTTTGAAGGGCTATTTTTCCCCCGAATGTGTACAGGACCTATTAAACCCGGAGTGATTGCGTCCCCAAAAACTGCGGCCATCAAAGGGAAGAAGGTGGCAATGACCTGGTCGACTGCCTGGGGCCCAAGGGGGATTAGTAAAGTCGGAGGGCCTTCATTTCCCTTTGGGGGGGCAAGGAGGAGTGGGCGGGGTCCTCCCCCAACCCCCGGGTTTTCCCCTGGGTTTTTGCCCAGGCTTTAAAACCTGCATAAGGGTTGGTGGTTTTATGTTTTTGACCCCCCTAGGGGGATGCAAAGGTACGCGGATGCGTTACCTACCTACCCTGGCAGGCTTGCACCTTAGCTCTGTTCGGCCCCCGGGCGGGGTTGTCCCGGAACTTTTTTTATGGATGATATTAACTTGGTGAGATCGGAGGACTTTTTCGTTTACCCCTGAGTTGGAAAAAAGTTTATGTTGGGGTTGCTTGGGTCACGTCTCGTTATGACGGTGTGAAACCGACCTTTCCCTAAATATTACATGTTCATTCCCCTTCAAAGATGCTTTTTAAAATATAAACCTTAATGTCTTTGGGGCTATAACTTACTATGTTCTTTTTTTATTTTCCTTTTCTTCTTTTTTTAGTCGTCCCCTGAGAGCAATCACAGTCATGTGTGGTCTTTGGGAGGGCTCAGTCAAGCAGGCATTCCCCTCATTCCCTGTACACACTGCTCTAAGTTCCCCTCGGCCCCCTTTCCCGTCCCTGTTGGAGGGAAAAGCTAAGCAAGCAGCAGGGAAAAAAAATTTTGGTCAGCTCCCGTGGGGGGCGGAAACCGCATTTTTATCAAAGGGGTTTTGTTCGGATGTTTGAAGCATATCCTTTAAGTGAGGCCAGTTGTGCAGTGTGACGCTCTTGTTTTAGTGTTCAGCCATTAACAGGAAATTAATTGTTATGGTAAATTTTAACTTTTTTTTGTTATTGACAATTCCCCCTCCCCCCATTCTCTGAAATTCTGTATTTTAGTTTTCGCTTAATGTGTTTTTCTAAAAGCAATAAAAAAGGGCGCTGTCCTGATATAGAGGTGTTTTTTAAACATTATCTTTGTTCTGATAGTATAGTAATTGGGGAAACTGGATAGAAAGGGTTTTGGGGGAAACCCCAATTTTTGTTTTTTTTTCCCAACTTTCAAAAATGAAATATCTCAAAAAAAATTTAATTTATTTCAGTTCTTCAATAAAAAATGAAATGTTAAAATTTTTTTGGGGAAAAAATCATTTTCCCCGGTTTGGGGGTTCCTAAGAGCTATCCCTCTCCCCCTTTTCCCAGATGGGGTTTCACCACCCCCCCTCCGCTATTCAATGGTGTATGTGAGAAAATGGTATGCCCCGGAACACAGGATCCTTTACGACCCTGAGGTTAAAAGCAGTTTTAGAGCAAGTTTACTTTGTTTTTTCCCCAAATCGAAAAAAATAACACGATTTTTCATAGAGCAGGAAAAAAATTTATTTTTTTAAATTTTCATCATTAAAAAATTTACCACAGCATTTTGCGACCCCCCTGCTCACCAAAAACCAAAAAAAGGGTTTCCGCTCCCGTATTACATGTATAGGATGCTTGATGTCAAAGAAA